>CM032228.1:3400000-3612500 GCA_019009955.1 Riptortus pedestris
ATTGTCAACTTAAAGCTTTCGATTGAAAAACATAATTGGTAATCAAAGCTTTCAAAGTTTAAGTTCAAAGTAAAATTTAATGTTCAAAAATACTGATTGTAAGCGAAACTAATATTGACAAATCTACATTTCAAAATCCAGTTAACCATACTCTGTTAGCTTGGCAAAAGACTAATAATTAAAACAGGTGTAACGCCCAAATAAAGCTAAAATACAAACATGAAAATTCATTTAATTTTGATATATACATTTTCACATAATTTAGAAACAGTAAGACGGGTGAGAATTCTGTTTATTTCACAAGGCTTAAGTTATTCTGAAAAGACAAAATCAATGTGGAATTTCGAACATGAAAATAAGGTCGAATCCATTACAAAACAATATATAAATTTGTAAACGATAAAAATTTGATATTTAAGATTAACATCTTGATCCTGAATACAAATCAATAAATGATAAATAATGTTAGCTCCAGTAGTATAAAAAAGAAAGTTACTTAGAAAATACGATTTCAATAATGACTATTATCAGTGAGGCTATTTGCAGCTCAACTTCCAAAATAAAACTACAAACTGTAGCTGAAAATTATTAGCTTTAAAGATTATAGGTAAAAAATAGTATATATAAAGATCATTATACAAGTGAACATTTATTGATTAAACAACAAATATCTCAAGTAAAAATACTAGGTAACTCATGAATACTCGGCTACTGTAACATCAAAAAGTTCAAAAATAATTATTTGGGTTTAACTTCAAGAATCACTGAAAGGCAACAATCGAGAACAATTTGAATTATTAACAAACCATTTTTGAAGAAATATAAACAATGGATAAAGTAACAAGAAGCTTATATAAGTAAAGGAGATGATAAATAAAGAAATCATACCTAATATCTTAGTTTACAAACAACAAAGTTAGGTGCAGTAGTTATTGACATAATAATGTGCAAATATTATTCGGTTTTAAGTGGGCAGAATTAATATGTGCTGCTGCTAGTTTTATAAACGAATAAATATTAGAATATATGGTAGCTTGACAACTCGAAAGATTTCACAGACAAATTTACATTACACATTTCAGAAGTGTAACAGGACTTTCAAAATTTTACAATGTTTACATTAAAAATTTAGGGCTACTAATAGTTTTACCTTCAATATAAAATGGCTAAGTATCTAAAGAAACTGTAAACACATTTAAAAAACAAGATGTATTATGGAAGAATTAACAGACTAATTAGAGTCAACAAAGAAACAACGACAGGCAGATAATTGAAGTTCAAGATTAAAACGCACAAAGAAACTTCACAATCCAACTTTAGTAAAACAAGATGGTATATATTCTAGGGGAGAAAATGGAATAAAAGTTGACAAAAGTTATGACACATAATTCCAAGTAGATACGTAAATACGTGCCCATACTTGTAATGGACATTGCTAACAAAGTCAAATAGTTCCATAGACGAGAAGAAACGGGAGCCAACGATCAATAAGCAAACCTTAAAAACAATAAGGCTATTGGATGAGTGAGCCTGCCTTCCAAAGGTACACCTTTCAATAGGAGTCCGAATAAAAGTCAATACATCGCAAATTTTCGAGCAGAGCTCTCCTTCATTCGTCACAATACAAATGAAAATAAAAAAAATAAAGGCATAGATTACCCTGTTCTCAGGCAGATGCAAAGGCCGACGTGGATCGAGTGCTAGCAAAACTAAAAACTCAGATATTGGGCATTGAGAGAGAACGGGGAGAAAAGTAAGTACTAAGCAGTCCGAGTTGGAAACAAACATGAACAGTTGTTCTGAGGAGCAGCCATTAAAGCTAGAGCTAGGGAGGCCAGTGTTGCCAGCGGCACACACATATAAACAACAATATTGACAGAGAAACATTTAAATATACACAACTATATTATCATTTCAAATACTCATAACACATTTCAATTTACTACTAATACACATAAGATTAACTCTTCATCCAGAAATTACTCGAAATAACTTGCTGCAAATAAAGTACAGCTAAATTTAAAACATGTCGATAAGTAACTAAAAAAAAGTACTGGATCATTAATCATAGTATTATATTTGGTGAAGCATCGCCATCATTTTATTCGAAAATAATATATTTCGAATTACTATTTGGCGTTAGCCAACTTCAATTAAGATTATAAGGAAACCAGAAATGAAACACAATGGAAAATCTCGATTGGAAAGAGAGATAAGAGGAATTGACCAGTTTTCATACGATTGGGGTTTTACTTATATGAATAAACACTAAAAGAGGTGCCGATCGCTTTAATAATTGAGCACACTCTTTGGTGGTAAGTATTTCCTAACAATTTCGTCAACTGCTATTATTTTAGGATGCATTATTCGATTTCATCCAAGCCCCCCCCCACTGTACCTTAGGACTGCCCTACGACAGAGGTCACTGCCCCATCGAGCAAATTCTAAAAATGAAGGGGAGCCAATCGACTTCAGTTCTACCGCTCATATCAATATTAGTTTCCAGTATTTCCTAGTCAAATTCAAACATTTCTAAACAGCTCAAATCCACAAAATGAAATTCAGAATTTGTTTTTCCAAATAAAGTACGTCGTTAGAAGTGAAATAATTTTGTGTTTCTATATAAAGTAGTATTGTGAATTAATGTTAATACCCTATTCATGACGACTACCTAAAATGATAAAAACAAAAATACCATTATTTTAGGACAGGAAATATAGTATTTTCCAGTTGATTTCATAATTTACCAAATCAGTTTTTTTATTTAAATAATAAATCAAAGTTAGGAGTATTGTTTTCCTGAAATAAATTGAAATCATTTAATATTTCATTAACATATTTCTGTTTTTGTTCTACTTAAACTGGCTGAGAGGGGTTGTCTTCTGGTTAGCAGCTCTCCAGCTCAAGAGCTGGGTTAGGCTTTTTATGTAGTTCCTAACTAAATAAATTCTCACATACTTACAAGAATCGAATCATTAATGAAAGTGCAGCCCTGGCTCTCACGGGATAGGATTCTTTAATCACCAATCTAAAATATCTCTACAAAATGTTTTAAAGTCTATTTACACAACACAATTGTGTATTGTACATCTAAAGAATATGCTACTTAAACAATAAGTATTTATTCGTATTCTTTTTTAATTTACAATGGAGAATCCTACCAAGATGAGAATTTTCATGAAGATTTTGTCGACGCCAGATATTAAATCGACCGATATTTTCAAATTTCTTAAGAATCATACAGACAGAATCTTTCTCGACATATTAAATCATATTCTTCCAGAAGATAAACCTGAATTTGCCAAGGGGCAAAATGTTTTCTAATTAAATAAAATCGATATGAAGACAAATGGTATTTTTTATAGGCGACACACCCTTCTGAATTTAATTTGAAAGTTCTTGAATTTCGTTTAGAAATATATGGGATTAGTTTGGAAATTCCTGGATTTGATTCGAAAATTTCTATAATCATCTGAAAATGTTATATATAAACAAATAAAAAGAGAGATAGCTGTTAAAATAAAATTTTAATTTCTAATTACATTTTTAAGGTGGAGGATGAATTTCACTGTGAATAATATAAGCAGGTACTAAGAATAAATTCAGTCCACTCAATTTTGTAAACATTATTAAAAATTTATTTTGTAACAAATGAATATACATTTCGGTATCAATATATGAAGTTTAGTGATTGCTGAAAACGGTGGTAGCATGAAGATACCCTGCCCGATAGTGGCAGAGTATTCGTTGACAGATTACATTTAAGAAATTAATATTTTAAAAAAATGTCTGAGGAGTTGATGAAGGGCCAAGGCCTGATTTGCAGTTTAGAGAGAGGTCAAGTTGTCAACTCGAAAAATTCTCCAGTATTTGGAGACACTCCGGATCGAAGATCATTATTTCTTTATTGAGTAGCTACTCAACAGCCTGAGGGCACACTGCGAGAGGAGATAGAAATATAACCCGCAGGGCTAAACAGAATTTAGAACTGGATCTCAGGGTTTCAAGTTAAAAGCTCTAGCAAAGTAACATAGTGCCTTGTCACTGAACCACTCTCATCCCCAAAAATGAACTCATACATGTTTATTAAAAATCAATTTGGTAAGTAGATAGACTTATATAAACTTCTAGATATTTTTCTACTTTTCAAGAGGATCAAAATTGCCATGTTCCTATTCCTAATAGTATTGGAGAAAAATATATTCTTGTGAATTTTTCAAAAATTGTGACATGAAAACGACCTCAATCCCTGTATGATCCCTTAAGGGATTCTGCTAATAGATCCAACGGCAGCACATTCAATGCAGAAGTGACAAAATATCATTCGTTTGTATCCATTTCGAGTCAGATCTAGAAGATAAGTCCTACGTTTTTGTTATTACTATATATCTAAATTTCATAAAAAATGACTCATCCTTTTTAATTTGTTTTGTTTTTTTTATTTTTAACTATTTTTATAAACATGAACCACTATTATTTATCAAGTTATAATTCCTTGCAATTTTTTGTTGAATGTTTTCTTTGTTTGTATTATTGAATTTCATTCAGTATTTGGTATTTAATAAATTTTTATAAAATTATTAACTGCTTTTCTTTGTTTTGTTTTTTAAATATTCCTGTATCATTGGTGGGGGGGGGGGGAGTAAGTTGGCGGGGCTTTGGCTTTTTTCTTTAAAATTCTCAATACTTTGTCTACAATAAAGATAATGGTATTTGAAGCAATATATTGATGAACATCTGGCATATTTTTCAAAATTCTACATCGTACAAAATCGAGATAAAATAAAAGTGTATCAACCAGCTCTGGTCTTTCCATGTTTATTGGAAATTTAACACATTATAATTGGGTTTATTACAAGTTTGTTTATTTTTTAAAATTATAATTCAACTATCAAAAATAAATTTAGTATATCTCTAATAGGCCACATCCAATAGTGTATACATAGGACGCATAGTGTATACTGGCAGTGGGTTGATCAGCACTAACAATACACCAAGGACAGCAAAAAAATCTAGAGTTCGAAATAAGTTTAGAAAAATTTCAGCAGATTTCCCACCTGCTGGTATAACACACTTGTGATCTCATTCTCTATTTCTATGTGAAAAACTGAACAGAAGGGTAGTGGGAGGGGGGGGGGGTACTAAAGGCTGAAAAGAAGAAAGTACAAATAACTCGTTTAATCCTTGAGTTACAGAAAATAATGCATATAAAAACAATTGTAGGACATCAACAGCTTAACAAGATTGATTCTATAACACTTTTCAATATGACTTATAATAACAGCGATATTTGGGAATCCCCCATCCTCATTTATTTGGATAATAAAAGCAAAAATGCTCTTCCAAAAGTGCAAAAATCATTGCAGGAAGGCAAATGTGCAAATATACAGAAGAAATGCCAGTAGACCAACAGCTATATATGGCTGTGACCAAGGGAAGTTGAAAGGCCTTACTGGCCTGGAAGAGAAAAGATCTGAGAAAGATATTTGGAAGGGCAACTAGATGGTGAATCAGAAGCAATGCTCAACTGATGAATGGAGTTTTATGGCAAGACTGATATCGAAACTGCTATTAAGAAAGGAAGATGCGCTGGTAAGGGGATATGAAGAGGATGGTGTCCAGTAGGCTGGCCAGGTACAGCTAACAGGAGGGGACTGGGGGAATAGTAGGGGTAAATAGTGGGATCCTTGCTCCAAATTGCATAGAACACTTCAAAATTGTAAAAGAGGCTCAGGTCTTACAAGAACTCTACTGATTAATAGACAGAGTTTAAGAATAACTAATACATTACAACCAATTTTTCCAACGAAACATTGGTTTTCTCTCTTTTACATAGATATCATATGATAAACTTAAATTTCCATTAAGGTCTTACAAAGAAAGAAACAGAAAACATTATGTGATGTGACATCACCTGTGTGGAACTAGAGCAAGTAGGAAATGGGCCAAGATTAAGCAACTCCTGTGTAATGGGTATTTTTAACTTAAATCCCATCAAGGCCAGAAATCAGAATTTGCCGTCAAACCTTCTCATCTATTTTATTAAATACTAGCTAAGGTACCCAGCGATGCCCAGGAAATTACTGTTGACTGAATAATGAAGGTATTTTTATACCAAGGCTCCCTGAAAAACACTTTAAACTATCATATTGAGTTTAAAAGCATATTGTCTTTAGTCATAATGACATTACCAAGTAGCGTTTATTAGTTATAGGTAGTACATAGTCATTTCAATAACGTCAACATATTGGAGGACATAAGATAATATATATCAGAATTAAAGTGTTTGATCCCCTATAACTTCCACTGTCACACATGCAAATTCAACACAACTTTGTTTAAATAATAAATTATATAAATTAAATAATCAAAATGCTCTTATCGTTTACATTTCTATTGGAAATAAATAGTGAAGTTATTTTCTAATTAAAATAAATAACAATTGCAGTGGGGGGGGAGGGCAGAGATTTATAATCCGATTCATAAATATTCAAAATCATATGAATTTCGAAAAATCTTAATATCTCTGTTATTATTTGTCAGGCCAAAATTTTGTATAGAACCAATCTTATTGCAAATGTCATGTTCTATAAATGTTGTTATGTATTTTCACTATGTTTATTATTAACGGAGATATTCACATTTTTCAGTTTTCAGCCTTCAGTAAACCCCCACTCCTACTCATGTCACATTAATAATAAGCTGTTATATTGTGAAGCACTTATTTGAATCGTCAATATCAAAGATTGTACTCATTGAACATTTACTTTTTGAGATATGCAAATAAGTAACGCACATGAGTAGTCTGCTTAGTGAACGCAGCCTCTGTGTGACATACTTTATATATACGCACGCACCTAAGCAGATTCGCCACACACTGGAATATGATATTCCGATGATCTCACCTCACCATATTATCTATTTTATATTTCCCCCTGCAGTAAGATGCTCACGTAAACATAAATAAAAGTGTCAGTTGGGCTTGAGAATTTTAGTGACTAAGCAAAAAATTGGATAAGTAGAAGTGGGGGTTTATGAAAGGCTGAAACCAAAAAAAATACAAATTACTGTTAATATTGGATGGTTAATATTCGGATTTCAGCCATGGCCCAATATAATCTTTAGTTTTCCAGGAAATGGTTAAATATTGAGTGAGGAGTAAATCAAATGAATATTGTGAAGTTTAGAACATAAAATCTTAAAAGATGACATCAGACACAAAATATGTTCGCATATAGTATGAAAGCAATATTTGGTATTTAAGCTTTGAATAAAGGAGATCATGATATAACAGCATATTAATTAATTCTTATGACTATTGATAATAATGATTATTATTTATATAACCTGACGATTAATATCCAATTTTTCTATCAGTGTATAATAATGAATATATTTTCGAAATTCCCCATGTCCCAATTGCAGCCGTTTACATCTTGATCTTTAGTTGGAACTAAAATTGTAATATTTAGAGCATTAACCGGATGCCAAAAAGAATTTGTTCCAATGAGAGTGCCTCAATATAAATGTACATTTTTTTGTATAAATATCAAGGATATGACAATTGTAAACTGTTATTCTATATATATAAATTGTATACTATAATGGCACACTCGAGAGTGGGAGTTTACTTGGAAGTCAAACCTTATTTATGGCAAAATCTTTGTTATATTGACCAGGAAAATTGTAAAGAACCAATTGTATTTAGAATGTATTTTCTTATTCTAAAACATTGTTTAAATAAATTATTTAAAATTTTAGACTTCCTGTTGCTAAATAGAAATTTACTTCTGTTCAATTAGATTGCTTCTAATAATTTAACAATCTTTTGTATGTTTTAACAGAAAGAATGTTCTTAACATGTAATTTTTTTCAGTTACTTTGTAAAAAATATTGTATATGTGAAATTCAAATGATTGCCAGAACGAAATGTGAACAGATATATTTTATTAATGCAAAGCTAATGGGATCATTCAATATATGGTTAATATAGACAGTTATTTCACAGATTCATGTAGGTTTTTCTTTAATATAATATACTTCTTTTATCATATAATGGTAGACTAATTTTGGCAAATTAATTTCTAGCACAGACATGTGCTGTCTCTCTTCTCTATGTTCTCCTCTTTTACAAATATATATCTATTCAATATACATATATAAAATTGGAGCCTCTGCCTATACATCGATTTTTCTTTTCGAAATTTCACGATACTTTTTCATTTCACATGCCTTAGACACGATTTCTGCAATTTGTGGCGTTAGGGGTCTGTTTGTTTCTTTCTTTGTTACCTTTTCACGTCTAAGCTACTGAACCAAATTTTATGAAACTTGGTGCACATAACACTACTAACCCAACTTAGATTACTAGCACTTAGAGTGTGCTATAGAAATAGAAAAGTTAGTAGTTTCTAATAAACAAAGACAAACTCTAAAACGTAGGCAAGCAGATAGGAGTCTAAATTATTTAAAAATAATAAAAGCTATTAATAGAAAACTTAAAGATAACGGTTTGATGATTACTAAAAAAAAAACACGCATTGTAGAGGAAAACAGGCCTAGTTAGTACATCCAGTTTGACCCCATGATTGTTTTAGCTCAGGATTATTTTGTCCCTGTCAAAAAGTCCGTCACGCAGGGGCTGCATAAACTAAACCGATTTCCCACTTGAAGATTAATAATAGATAAACCTACATATACACCGCCGTAAATATTAAGTGAATAAATACAAAAACGGTAATAAGAAATCTTTCCCTCCCAGCGGGAAGCGTCTCAAATGTAAACAAACAAATCTGCCAACAGCTCATGGTTTATTATATAACAGAGTATTTTTATGTAACACAAGTAGAAGTGGGGGTTTACTCAAGGCTGAAAAATCCAAATATCTCAGTTAATATTAAAGATAGAGAATACATGTATATACAACATTTGTAGTACATTTAATTTGCAATAGGATTCATTTTATACACTTTTTCAATTCGACTTATAGTAATGGAGGTATTTTGAATTTTCAAAATTCTACTCCTCTAACCCCCCCCCCTCCCCCTTGTCTGAATTCAGCCGTTAACTAACTTCATCTTTCTTTTTACATAAAACGACTAAATATCGAGTGTGGTAACAATCAACAAAAAGTGAAACCGCTAGGGTGGTAAAAGACAAATAAATAAATATATATATATATATATATATATATATATATATATATATATATATATAAAATTGTAACCTCTGTCTGTACATTGATTTTTTCTCGAAATTTCACGATAACTTTTCGTTTCAGATGTCATAGACACCATAATTGCATTTTGTTTCTTTTGTGTTTGTTTGTTTATTTGTTTGTTACCTATTCACGCATAAACGGTTGAACCGAATTTATGTATATTATTTATTTATGTAATTATTATTACGTATGTATATTACTACTAACCCAACTTAGACTTTAGGCTATATTAATATTCTCTGAGACGAACAGGAGTGGGGGTTATAAGGGGGGCCTGAAATTAAAAATAGGGATATTTCGTTTCCTATGGCTTTTTCGGCAAATGTGTACATAAGAAAAGTTGTTTATTTTGTTATTTAGAGTAACTTATGTTATATACACTTTCGTCATTTGTATAAATGCGTTATAAGCTAAAAACTATAGCGGGAGTCAACAATTTTATTTTGTCCAAAAGACTCAACAGAACTAAATGAAACTCGGTATGTGTATTAGCACTGACGCCTTAATTAGCATAAGCCATACCATCATTTCTAGGGACGGACTGGAGTAGGGGTTGTAAGGGAGCCCTGAAATTAAAAATAGCGTTATTTCGTTTTCTATTGGTTTTTCTGGAAATCTGCACATGACAAAAGTTGTTTATTTTGTTATTTAGAGTAACTTTTGTTGCATTCACTTTTTTCGTAAAATGAAGTAAACAGGGATATATACTAAAACTATAGCCGGAGTCATTAATTTTATTAGTTCTAATTTAAGTGTTTTTAATGAATACATATTATGACAAATGATTTTATGTTTTAGTCACATACGATAACTCTAAATATGATTCGGATTAGTGAGATTACATATCTCCAATCACATCCTTCTCATTTATTTATTTTTGTTAGAAAATAACTTAGTTATTTATTCCCAATAGAAATGTAAACTATAAGAGCATTTCTGTTATTTAATTTCTATAATGTATTATTTAAACAATGTCATGCTGAATTGGTAAAAGGAGTGATAGCGGAAGTTATAGGGATCAAACTCTTTGGCTCTGCTAATATATTATCTTTTTTCCAATATATTGATGTTATTGAAACAAATATGTGCCATCATAACAATTAGACGTTAATGGTAATGTCATTATGAAAAAAGGCAACATCCGTATAAACTTGATATGATTTAAAGTATTGCATGCTGGAGCGGAAGGAAACGGGAGACTTAAACACTTAATTGTGTTGACTTATTTCCTGTGAAATGCTGACATTTCTGGAAGTGATTGTCTAATCTAATGTACAAAACTAGCATTTATTTATCTGCTCAATGCTTTACTCGATATTTAACCAGTTCATATAAAAACTAAAGGATTGCACTCATTAATAATTCTGATCGAACCAGGAGGAAGGGGGACATTCTTTGAGAAGATGTAAATGCTAAATATCTCTTATTGTGAATCGGGCAGATGAATGTTATATAACCAGCCTTGTTGAAAATGTCAATCTTCTAAGAATTAATTTGGGACTTTTTTTTTTATTGCAATCAAAAAAAGCCATCATTCTTGTAATCTCCTGTAAAAAGCTGATCTAACAGTATCAGACTTTTCAAAATATAGTAATAAAGTATATTTAAAAGAGACCGTCTTCTTTGATTTCCATCCATTTGAAAGGGATTAACGGAAAAACTTCATCATGCTCATTAAAGGACTCCTTCAAAATATAAAGTAAAATCAAATTCCAAATGCTTTTTGTAGCTACCAGGTAACATAACAAAATCAGAGTCAATTGATAACATGGTTTTAGATATTACTCTTGCAGACGAAAGGATGAAACAAAAAATAAATAGAACAGGTTGCTATAAATAAATAATGCATTATTCTAAATTAGGCATCTCAAAACGGTTAAAAAATCAATTCTGAAATCATTAATTTCCTTAAGAGCTGGTGGGTTTATATAACGGCTGAACTGAAGATCTGGAGTGGAGCCCAGAATGAATCGACTGATGGCAAAATAAAATATAAATTAATATTAATTTTTACATAATCAAGGAACCATTAGTGACAATTACAGCTACAACTCATAATGCCCTTATTTAGATCTACAATAGGGAAAAAATACTGGAATGACTCATCGACAAATTGTACACCAACAAGTTATCAAAATAGATTAGAAGATAACAAAGTCCTATAACGAAATACTAAAACGAAACTATTATATCAATTTCAAATAATTTTTGTAATATAAAATAATAGTAGACATACCTCAATAATTCATTCAAATCAAGGATCGTAATACAAAGAAAACAAACTGGGAGTTTTAACGCATAATTTAATTCACAATTACGTTAGACAAAGCAAACATAATACAATAGGCAAGTAAACTTGTTAGAAAATGTTGCTAGAAAGAGCCCAGTACAAGTTAGAGTTCAACATTTTATGAACGCAGCATTAATGAATAACACTATTACAAACAATTGATTTTCTTCAAGTACACCTAGATTAGTAGTTTCAATTGAAGATTTAGGTGAACCCCTTTTCGCCAATATATATTTTCAACCATTCAAAAGGATATTAAAATAGAATGAAACGGCTAAATACCGAGATAAAATAAACATTTCCGCCTAAACAACGAAAACTTAATTAATGGCGTCATTAAAACATTTTTGCATTTATCTCACAAAGTGAAAGTTAAATGAGAACAATATTTGGTATTTCAGCTTGGAATAAAGTGGTTCATGATGTAACAGCTTCTTGTTGATATAGTATGACATGAGTGGGAGTGGTGGCAAACTCAAACCAGAAAACTAAAACAAATCCATACATCTCGGTTAATATTCATGATACAGAAAATATGTATAGAATGACATTTATAGAATATTAAATTTGCAATAAGATTGGTTCTATACCATTTTTCGATCCGACGTATAGTTACGGGGATATTTCGAATTTTCCAAATTCTCCCCCTCTAACCCCCTCCCCTTCTACTGGCTCCATTTCAGCCGTTAACGAACTATATATATATATATATATATATATATATATATATATATATATATATATATATATATATATAGTTATATATCTTATATCGGAGATATTTCGAAATTCTCCCCCTCTCCTTAACCTTCCTCTCATTAGTCCAATTTTAGCCGTTAACGAACTAGATCTTTCTTCTTCTTTTGAGTGTAATGCAGTTGAACCCCACCCTTGGTGGATTTTTTATTTGGCGATAAAGCGCCAAATCTGGTAACCCATACGGGATACCGCCGAATATATGTAAAAATATATTTCATGGTTCCTTTTACATTGCATTTCCATAGTAATTCATCGAAAATCGGGTGACCACGTTATTTATTCTTTTCTCATTGCCTTTTTAACTAAGTTTTAAACAACAACGCGTAATCCGGCAATTTCATGATGCCCATGATGTTTTCAAACGTTACCTGGGCGGATTTTCAGCTTGGCAGCATTACGCCGCGGACGCCATTTTCAAAAGTGCGCCAAGGGTGTGGTTCGACTGCATTTCCACCCTTTCTTTTTACGTAAAACGATTATATATCGACTTTGGTGAAGATATGACAAACATTGTGACCGCTAGGGAGGTAACAGATTTATATATATAATTTTGAACGGACCTCATTTTTGTCATCATTCTATCTAGAGAATCGACGGAGGTTTGAGAAAAGTTATCATGAGCATGACCTCAATAGTTGATTTCCCATCTCAGGGAAAACTGCTCAGACTGTGGCGAATTTCAAAAGGATATTGCGAAGTCTAAAATATCTCCAAGAAGAACTATTTGAATTAAAGGCTTACTTAAATAAAGTTTTGTAGTCGAATTTTTATACTTTTGTAAAGGCGCTGTCATCATGTTGGTGACACAAATCCTGACTCTATATAAAACTGAGACTTTTATAAATCCTGACTATATAAATCCGAGACTTTTATAAATCCTGACTCAATATAAATCCGAGACTTTTATAAATCCTGACTCTATATAAAACCGAGACTTTTATAAATCCTGACTCTATATAAATCCGAGACTTTTATAAATCCTGACTCTATATAAATCCGAGACTTTTATAAATCCTGACCCTATATAAATCCGAGACTTTTATAAATCCTGACCCTATATAAAACCGAGACTTTTATAAATCCTGACCCTATATAAATCCGAGACTTTTATAAATCCTGACTCTATATAAATCCGAGACTTTTATAAATCCTGACCCTATATAAATCCGAGACTTTTATAAATCCTGACCCTATATAAATTCGAGACTTTTATAAATCCTGACCCTATATAAATCCGAGACTTTTATAAATCCTGACCCTATATAAATCCGAGACTTTTATAAATCCTGACTCTATCTAAAACCGAGACTTTTATAAATCCTGACTCTATATAAAACCGAGACTTTTATAAATCCTGGCTCTATATAAGATTGAGACTCTGCGGGAAAAGAGTTGAAGGAAAAATTGGATTTAAGAGTGGCTGGCTGATTCTTACCTTGTAAAATACCAGACGATTTTATCAGATCTAGTAAAAGCATGCCTCCTCTTGAACTAGATGGGTTTGTATAGTTAGAGGAATGACAGGGTGTTGATATAGGAGGCGAAGAACGACACTAACTGACTACAACACTCGAGAGCAACTCAAACTGCACAAGATCCTATGTGAGTGAAGCTGGAGCAGCAAATCAACAAGCCGAGGTCCAAGTGATGTGAAGGCGTGGGAGGGGCCGCGAAGGGGGGGGGGATGAAGGGGAGGGGGCGAATGGGAGGTTTCGGTTGGCAGTCGATCATCATCGGAAATATTGGCCATTCCAGTGGAGACCAATGGTTACCAACGAATTCAATCTAGCCTTCCTTGACAAGTCAACACCACCCCCTCAAATATTAAAACTTGATTCGAAGAAATCTATTGTTCATGAATTGAAATGTTATTCACATTCACTTGTAACAGGGCCTTCACTCGATTTGAGCAAGTAGGTTCTGTGAGATTCGTACAAAATCCGTACTTGGCTACAATTAAAAGAGCGACCCCTAGTCCTCAGTGAGGATTGTTCCTGCCTTATGGTAATCTGCTATTGAGGCCGTAATCATAACGCGAGTTTGAAAAATGTCCACAAATATCCACAGATCCTCCCTGTAAATGATGAAAATTAGGTTGTTCAATATAAAATTTTGATAAATATTTTTATTTTTAATTTTAGCCTTCTTTAAACCACTCTAGGCCTTCAGTAAACACCCACTTCGACTCGTGTCATATTAGCAATAAGCTGTTCTATCATGAAACACTTTGTTCAAAGCTTAAATACTAAATATTGTTTAAGGGTGGTAACCTGTAGATAACCCGTCCCAATTAGCCTAATTTGCAAAAAGTGGACGTCGATAAATAATAATAATAAAAAATATTGTTCAAAAGATATTCTGTTCAAACGACGTTTGTCTAAAGACGTTTTGTCAAACTGACTTTTGTCAAAAAAGGAATGAATGAAAAGGATGAGGACCAAAATCCCACTGTAAGAGGTATGTTTCGGGATACAGTTTCAGTGCAACGCACATGTTTGCGATGACTTCGTTTCGATCTTCCGGATCTCTTCCAAGTGCTAGCCTAGGACAAAGTTGAGTTTAACGGAAATGTATTAAAATATACTAAATATTGTTTTCATTAAAGGTTTATTGTGTGAGATACACGCAAATGCGTAGACCAATTGAGATGACGCCATCAATTATGCTGTCTTAAATCTAAAATATTGATTTATTCTATGCTTTCCTCGATATTTGACTGTTTCATTCCAGACTACAGATGCTATTAGTCAATGGCAGGTATCGATCGAGTGCCTATAGTAGTGGTTTAGAGTAGACATTTTGCCAAACATTTAAAATATTGTCGTTAATATGAGTTGTATCGCAAAATGTTTTATTCCACATTAATATTTGTACATGGCAGATATGGGACCAGGAGTAGGGGAATTAGAGATGGATTGGGGGGGGGGGGTCGAAATACACAATATCTCCGTTATTATGAGTCGGATCGCAAAATGTCATAGGACCATTCTTGTTGAACTATTGATGATGAACAATTGTTGTTAAGTGCATTTTTTCGTGACTCATATTTAGCGAGTTATTTGAACATTCTTGTTTTCAGCCTTGGGTAAACCCCCACCAGAATAGAAATTATATGGCGAAAAGAGATCAGTAATCTTCTTCGTAAATATCAACACTGCTTTCTCCATTTCGTTAAGGGGCAAAAACACTTAATGTTCGATAAACCGTTTCACAGATAAACAACAATTATCCTTCATTCTTAGGATAACCCAAAACAGAACAGATTTTTCTCCACCGAATTCAAACAGAATTTCTGACACATCTTCGAGTTCTATTTCCGTGGATCGAAATAAAAATGTATACAACTAGTGAAAATAGCCTAGACTTGGTAGGCTAGTGACTGTAAAAATATACCTAAATGAAGAGAATTGTATCGTCTTGAAAGGTCTCCCATCTGTGTGGAGTGGAGTGAGAAAATATGTCTGACTCGACAAAAACTGGCCCCAAAAAATGTTTGTAGCCGGCGACAGGCTAGACAGTGGGGGGGGGGGTCGCTCTCAGCTCAGCCCCAAACCATCTGCTATTGAGGTTCGACTCTTGACACCCCATTATCAGCTCAAATATTAAACCAGTTATTAGTATTTCCAGCCTTCAGTAAACGCCCATTTCTACACACCCCTACCTCAGGTTATACTAATGCCGCGGATTTCGAAAAATTGCTTCAAATGTCCATCGATCATACCCAGAGGATGATGAAAATGAAGTTCGTTCAATATATATATACAGTAGCTCACTGTGAAAGTGATACACCATACAAATTTCACAAAATGTTCATTTATTATGTACAATAATATATTTTTTTAAGAAATGTTCTCCCTAAAATATTACACATTTTGTCTAGAACAAAATAAATATTTCTCTTGAATTAATAATTAATAATGCTGAGCATAAAAATAACTAAAATGAAATTCCAGACCTTACAGTGAATATGATACACTTTAATAAAATTCAAATTAAAAGTAATTTTATATAACTTTAATATCTAGTTGGAAGTCCTTTGTTGTTGATTACTTCTCTTAAGCGGTTTGGGATAGATTCCACGAGTTTTGGGGTAAAATCTGGGGTAATTTTCTCCCATTCTTCCAAGAGTGCCTTTTTTTAGATTTTCTTTGTAATATTATGTTTTCGAATTTATGTCTCCAATTTTGCCCACAAATGTTCAATGACATTTAAATCTGGTGACTGCGCAGGTATCTTTATAAGTTTGGGACAGTTAAATGTAAGCCATTCTTTCACTGTCAACGAAGAATGCTTGGGGTCATTATCTTAATTTTAAAAGTAAAAATATCTTTTAATCCAAGTTTTTTGAGCACTTACCTTCAGATTTTGCCTTAATATGTTCACATATAAATGTTTATCCATTATACCTTCTATAAAATGAAGACTTGCCACACCAGAGGCTGCCATGCATCCCCACACCATCACACTCCCATCTCCATGTTTCACAGTCGGTAAGAGATTTTGCTTGGAAAATGCTTCTCCAAACGTATCCACGTCCATCCGACCCAAAAATGTTAAATTTGCTTTCATCAGCAAAAATAAACTTTTTCCAAAAGTCAAAATCTTTGGAAATGTGCTCATTTGCAAATTTTGCCGGTCTTTTTGATTTTTTTTACTAATGAACGGCTTTTTCCTAGCAACTCTACCATGAAAATTGTGTTTCCTTAGGACGCAATGCACAGTTTCCGCACTAACAATCTTCTTTAAATAATTTTCCACTTCACTTGCAATTTTTGGTGCATTCATTCATTGGGTTTTTTTACGTACCTCAGAATCCACCTTTCGTCAGCATCGGAAAGTATCTTTTTGGGGCTTTTCCACTTCTTATTAATAAGCCTATTTTCCCTTTTATATCTTTCTACAATGTGTTGTACTGTTGCATGACTTTTCTGAAAAAGTTCGCCAATTTCTCGATACGATTTTCCTCTGTTGAACTGTTGTATAATTAGTTCTCTTTCTCTTACCGTTGTGTGCCGACCCATCATAATAAAACAAAAACAATCACGAAATAATATAATAAAATTGTCTTCGAGACTGATAGCACAGAAGACACTGAAAGCCTGGATAGAACTAAAACGGATTAAAGGCAACATGAGTGGTGTATCATTTTCACTCTGAGATAGGTCAAAGGTTTAATCCTCTTATGTAGCATGTTTAATCCTTGCTAATGTTAGAGAGCTAGGCAAATTAATCTGTAATCAAGAATGTATTCTCATTACATATATACTTATACGTTACTAGCTCAGATACCCGGCTTCTCCCGGGAATTCATTTGAGGCTGAATGGTGATGGTTTTTTAGCAGGCTTTACATTGCACAATATTTTGACATTTACCCGTCCCAGTGTTTAGGATTGATACCCGTCGTTGCCGGTGATTTGCTAATAATAGAATTATTTGTTCAATAATTCTTCACAGTCTTCGATATTTTTATATTTCCCGTTTATTATACATGTAAATATGGTGAATTTTTATTTCAGGCTTCCCTTATAACTCCCCTCCCGTTCGAACCTAAAAATTTTAATATAACTTATAATCATGGAAGAATTAATGCTAATTGACATACCGAGTTTTGTTATGTTCGGTTCAGCCGTTAGTGCCCGCTAAAGTTTTAACGTATAACTCATTTATACTTAGGTATACGACAAAAGTGTATATAACAAAAGTTAAACAAATAAACAACTTTTGTTATGTTTTTATTTGCGGAAAAACCAATAGGAAACGAAATATCGCTATTTTTAATTTCAGGCTTCCCTTATAACCCCCACTCCTGCCCGTACATAGAAATATTGGTATGGCTTATTATAATGAAGGCCTCACTGCTAATACAAATACCGAGTTTTATTTAGTTCGGTTCAGTCTTTTTTGGCAAATAATATTGTTGACTCCCGCTATAATTTTTAGCGTATAACGCATTTAAACTTCGGTATACGACAAAAGTGTATATAACAAAAGTTACTCTAAATAACAAAATAAACAACTTTTGTTATGTGCATATTTGCCGAAAAACCAATAGAAAATGAAATATCGATATTTTTAATTTCAGGCTTCCCTTATAACCCCCACTCCTGTTCGTCTCAGAGAAAATTAGTATAGCCTAAAGTCTAAGTTGGGCTAGTAGTAATATACATACCAAGTTTCATAAAATTCGGTTCAGCCGTTTATGGTGAAAAGGTAACAAACAAACAAACAAATGTTCAAGGCTGACCCTGTCCTCGTTGCCCTGTTCCATAACAACCTGTGGATCGTGGCCCATCTACAGCACACTTACAAACACATCTTATAATGTGTTCCTGGCACAATAGAAGTGTGCCTTATCCAGTCTCCACCTCACTGCGGTCGCCAAAGAGGGATCTTTTTAGTTTTCACTTTATTTTTTTTGTAGTTTCAGGGGGGGGGGGTGAGCTGTCTTTCCTTCCGAGTATCTCAAGTACTTCTGCACATGATGAGAAAGTGAGGTGGCTAAGAAAGATAGAACACGCACTGAGGGATGCTAAGTGAGTCAAATTTAATAAAAAAAATTGTTGTCAAAGAGAATGTGTAATTTTTATGTAGCAATATTTCCTAACCTTTATGTTAGAGAAGAGGATGATTCTCCAGAAGAAGTACTTCTATTCAAGTCAGATTAACAGTAGAACAAACAAAATTTTACACTTAAAATGGCTTTTGCATAAAATTAAATACACAATCTATATTGTATTTAAAACAGATTTGACTGATCCTGAGATTTAGTTTTTGAGAGAGCATTGAGCACAGTTATTCAATACAATGGAATGGGCATATTGGTATAAGAATATTATTTCTAACCGAAATCAAAATTGTTGTGTGAAAATTTGACTCAGAGAAACTTCTAAATAAAAAGAGGGCGCAGAATAAAATTCGAATTGGGACAGCATTTATTAATTTGGAATGATATTGGAATATTACTATTGATAAGGAAAATAATTTTACAATTCAGGAATATAAATGACCCTTACAATTAATTTTTCTCTTACATATACCTGAAGCATATTTTAGAGAGAAACATAAAATACAAAATTTTTATAATGGGCATTAAAAATATTCGAGGTTCCATAACATAAAAGCTGGGCTTTACAAAAATACAACATTAAAGCAGGAACAAGGAAGTTAGCTTTGTCAAAATCTTTGAGCAAAGTAAGTTATAAATAGATAACAAAATATCGAAGAAAAAACAAAACAAAATAACATTGTTAATTTTCAATTATTTATAAAGTACATATCAATTTAAAAATATTCATATTTGAATAATATAAATGACCGAATAATATCGTAAATGCAAGCAAAATACATAGGGACAAAAACAGCTTAGGTTGATGTTCCAAAAAGAAATTCTTTCAGAGCATCATCGCTTATAGTGTCGAAAAGAGAGTCTTGGTGTGGTTCCGACGAGCTGAGAATATTTGCTCCGAATACTCCCGGTGTATCGAAGCTATCTATTCCTAGCTGTTGATGTGAAGGAGGGTTGGAAGAGAGTGACAGCTTCCCTAGCCGATCTGAAGGAGATGGGCTCATTACAAACGAAAACATGTCAGTTGGCTCCATCATTGTCATGTCAGTGCTCGCATCCAGCTTATGGCTCCTCAAGTCTAGTTCACTATGCTCTTGATTAGACTGAGCGTCCATGTAGTTGTCACAATTCAAGTTTCTCAATATTTCATCCATGGTCATCTCTGCCGATTTGCTATTCAAGCTCGGGCCCTCGCCACTATCTTCCTGCCTCATCCCTTTCTTCATCTGGATCAATGTTTCGTCTACAATTTTTCCTTCGTTTTTACACTTCGCTTTATCATATATCTTCTCTGGCAGTTTGGGCTTGAGTGAATCCGACGAATTCTCAGCTTTAGATGCCTGCTTATTATTTCCTTTCGAGGAAATAAGTTTCTTATTGTTACTTTTAGGAGATGAAGCATTTTCATTGTTTATCGGTTTTTTACTGTGATCTTTATCAGCTATTCTTGTCCCTTTGGTGTTGGTCGAAGAGGAGCCCTTAGCACTTCTAGAGCTGGGAGCGGAAATGTCAGCCTTAGTAGGTATAAATGAATTCTTCGGCTCACTCTGGAGACCGAGAGTCTGTGAGATAATCAGTGGTTGGTAATATGTTTCTTCATTTGGACCTTTGACTAACAAGTAGATTTGTGGTTTATCGATTTGTATCCGATCTATTTCTGGGCCCTTAGTGACTCGATTCTCTGCTCCCAGTTTCTCGGCACAAGTCGAAGGGGGAGATGAAAACGACGATGCATTTCTCTCTTCTGCTCCTGCTTTTTCTGCTACTGAGAAGTTTGACGATGATGGTTTCCTATTTACATCATTCCCTGGACTCTCATTATTTTGTGATAAAGCTGTTTTCTCAAACGACGGTTTCTGCTCGTTTTCATCGGCTGCCTAAAAAAAAGTGAAAAAAATATTCATAGTTTGCTACAATTATTCACTTAAAGAGTACACAATATAGGCCTCGATAAATGCATTTGTAAACAGTTATGGACAATCTATAGATTCTAAGAGTCGGGTATGATAAGCATATCTGTTCCACAACCAAATGGGGCAGAATTGTTGCAACTGAAATATAGTCTCCTGATTGCACCATTAGCCCACCCTTGGAGTGGATTAATTTTCTAAGAAGAAAGAAAAGTTTGATAATTACTCTGCAATGGCAATATTGAAGTAGAAAAGAAAATCTGAAGCTATTTAACTCAAGGACCTACCCATACGCAATAACATGAACCCTCACACGGACATGTATCTGTATCATTCCAGTATACAGTTTAAAATTTAACTGAAATTAAAATTGATTTTATTTATTAATCATGCATCATCGCATAGGGTGAATATAACTCAAATGTTTCTTACCTGTAATCATGATTTTATTTGAATAAAGAACTGTAGATGAGTAGGATATTTATGATCTTGAGTTTATACAACAATGACATGAGTGAATAAGGGAATGTTCTTGAAGTTCATTTTTATTTATTTCACTTTAATTAAATGAAAATTAATTTAAAACATTCCAAATAAAATGACCTTTAAGCACGTACAGCGAATTTATTTATTTTTTTCTATTCAGATTTTATTTACTAATTTTACTTTGAATTGGAACATTAATTATGCCCCCCCCCCCACTTCTGACTGTCCCTGGAATGATTAGCCAGTCATATATCTAGTTCCCTCTTACTCATCGCTTCCACCACTGATGACATGTTCATGTTGTTAAATGATTTATACAAATTTTTAACTTAAGTCATTATTCATTTTACTTTTTAGTATAGGCTACTTAAATTAGCTCATAGAATTTTTTTCAGATGGTGCTACTAGTGGGATTTTCCAATTGATGGTGTTACTCCTCAGTAAATCCTATTGTCATTGGGCTTTATTTTTTTTGTGTAATTCATTCAGTTTGAGTGTAAATAACTAATCATTTTGCTTTATCAAATAAATCTAACTTCAGACAGGATAATGTCTTTTTCCAGGGAGTTCTTCTAAATTACTTTTACACGAAGAAAATCACCGCTGAAAGCCATCAAATTTTGGTGGATGCTTATGGAGAGCAAACTTCTCGGAAGTGACTAACTCGGTTTAAATGTGCTAATTCTGAGAAGAAGAATACGAGTCAGTGCTTGATGAAGATCGACGGCAAAGACATTCAAGAGATCAAGAGATTCAAACATTTCTCAATTATTACAATTAACCAATAAATACATACATTTTTTTATTTGTCCAAATATACGTCTTTATGTACAAATACATTTTCATTGGAAATAGATACTTAAATTAAAATATGAACAAAATATTACCTTTGTCATAGCTGCTTGAAGTCGTTCGACTAAGGAACCACTGGTCCGTACCACAACTCCCGGAGGCTGAGCCAAACATTTATGAGTCCTTTGGCTTATCTAACAAAATAAAATTGGGCTGTAAATACACTTTGGTCAATTTTTAAAACCGTCAAATATCTCTATAAATAAACAAATATATTAAATACAAATTTAAAAGTAGAGTTTTACACAACTGATTGTGATAAATAAACAATGATAAATAAAAAAAAAGTAGTTATAAAATTAAGCTATCCAATTATTGAGTGTAAAATTCATCGAATGCCATACCAAATGTATTTGAAGATAAAATGAATGGGCATAGAGAAAGAGAAGGGCCTAGAAAATTTTGAAGAGATCAAACATCTCATCAATTTAGTGGGTATATTAATATGAAAAGAGTAGCTTCCGGCACAACCCAATGGTCTCAACTACAATCTGTAACCTTTAGATCATAATGCTGAATATCATAAGCGTTACATACATATCAAAATAAGTTGTATTTACTTTAACTGCTTCAACTTATATTTCTAATAGAATTTGCTCTGACATTATTATTCCCATCTATATGTAAAATGATTTATGCATGCAAATAGGCATGCAGTGGTAAAGCACCGAGCTTCTGTGCTAGAGGTTTCGAATTCTCAAACCCTAGGATTGCTCTCTCCAAATTTTATTTAGCGGTTCGGTTAGAATACAGAATTAGGCATTGGGAAATATTCTGATAGATATGGTGGTATACATTTTAGATATCGCTTGAAATAAGGGTATTCGAGATATTTCAGGTTAAACTCCGTTTGGATTATTTAAAAATTGCCCATTGGAAGATATGTTTCCATAAAAATTATTTATATATTACTTTTAAATGTCCATTTTATGCTAGCGAGCTTCATTTTATTAAGTGAATTAGTAACTAAATAAAGTCCTATTGCCCAGGTGAGAATCGAACCAAGGACTCTAAGTTTAGCTAGATTCAAAATTATTGATGTAGGAGTATAGGACCCTTATGATTATCTAATACAGTTTGTTTTATTCTGAGATTTTGACGGACTAGATAGTAGAGCAAATGGGTCTCAATCGTAGAGAGAAAAAAAGAACAGTTGTGCTGAGCATCCTCTAGCTATTTGATAAGGGCTTTCTTCCACAGTAGGAAAAGATTGTCCCCTAATAAAGGGAGTGTTCTTCTTAGGGGTCATTTCTAATTCAGTATCTACAATTTCAAGGGACTCAGGTTAGCCATGTGTGTTAAAGCATTGGCCTTAATCCCACATGGTAAACCTAGATCGGGGAATTCCAGTCCCGCCTGGCCAATAGGAATTTATTTAGTGGCAAACTCATTAAATAAAAACCTTAGTCCTGGCTAGAGGAGGGTGGTAACCTGTAGATAACCTGTCCCTATTAGTACCAGTCACAAAAAGTAGACATTAATAAATAATAAAATAATATAACTTCAAAGTTTGTAAAACAATAATGAGTGGCCCATTTGTTTATACTCACTCCCCCAAATGCCATAGTAGTATTTCTTGCAGGTGAACATGTTCTTCATAGGTGAACATGTTGGAAGTGAACATGAAGAAACTGCTTAATCCTCTTAACTATGTTATGATATATTATTTATTAACATCTACGTCATGCTACTATAGCTAATCAGGTCGGGTAATCTACATGCTTCCACCTTTTTCTAGTCTCAGTGGGTCTAGGGGTTTTATATAATGAGTTTGTCACTAAATAAATTTCAATCACCACAACAGGAATTGAACCCACAACTCGAGGTATACTCACTGTACTAAGACCAACACACTAACTCCTGTGGTTAAGCTGAGCCTCTTTATAAAATTATAATCTCTGATATTTCATGTGACATAACTCAATATTTTCTACTTGATAATTCTAGAGATGAATAGGAAGATAGAGGTGTTTGCATTGGAGGCATGTAAATGGATTGTGTCCATGCTATGACTGGCTAACTGTGAGAATAGGCTTTTTTTTTTTCTTTTTTTTTGCATATTTCCTCTATGTAGTAACCCTATGTGGAAGGATTTTATTTTTCTGCACATCCCTTGCATATTTGCATTATATGTGCATTTTGTCAAAACATTTAACAATTTTTATATTATATATACTAGCTCAGATACCCGGCTTCGCTCGGGAATTCATTTGAGGCTGAATGGTGATGGTATATTTTTGGCAAGGCTTTACTTTGCACAATATTTTGACATTTACCCGTTCCAGTGTTTAGGGTTAATACCCGTTGTTGGCATTTGTTAATAATAAAATTATTTTTTTATGTAAGACTTCACTGTCCTGCATATTGTCATATTTCCTGTCTCCTGTGCATTATGCATAGATTTGAATTATTAAGGAGAAAATATTGACATACATTTGAATTAATTTTTTCATGTGAGGTACCTAGTTCATATTGAAAAGAAGCGTTGAGCAAATTTTTCTATATAACAAAATAAACAACTTTTGTTATGTGCATATTTGCCGAAACCCCAATAGGAAATCATTATTATTAATTTCAGGCCTCTCTTATAAACCCCACTCCTGCCCGTCCCTAGAAATGTTAGTATGGCTTATTATAAGGAAGGCGTTAGTGCTAATACACGTGCGGAGTGTTTTATTTAGTTCGGTTGAGTCTTTTGTGCCAAATAAAATTGTTGTCTCCCGCTATAATTTTTAGCGTATAACGCCTTTATACTTCGGTATACGATGATAGTGTATATAAAAAAAAGTTACTCTAAATAACAAAATAAACAATTTTTCATATTTGCTGAAAAAGCAATAGGAAACCAAATATCGCTATTTTTAATTTCAGGCCTCCCTTATAACCCCCACTCCTGCCCGTTCCTAGAAATGTTAGTATGGCTTATTATAAGGAAATCGTTAGTATTAATTCACATAGTGAGTTTGGTTTAGTTCGGTTGAGTCTTTTGTGCCAAATAAAATTGCGGACTCCCGCTATAGTTTTTAGCGTATAACTCATTTATACTTCCGTATACGGCAAAAGTGCATATAACAAAAGTTACTCTAAATTACAAAATAAACAACTTTTGCTATGTGCATATTTGCTGAAAAAGCAATAGGAAACGAAATATCGCTATTTTTAATTTCAGGCCTCCCTTATAACCCCCACTTCTGTTCGTCTTAGAGAATATTAATATAGCCTAAAGTCTAAGTTGGGCTAGTAGTAATATACATACCAAGTTTCATAAAATTCGGTTCAGCCGTTTATGTGTGAAAAGGTAACAAACAAACAAACAAACAAACAAATAAACAAAATGCAGTTATGGTGTCTATGACATGTGAAACGAAAAGTTATCGTGAAATTTCGAGAAAAAATCAATGTACAGACAGAGGTTACAATTTTATATATACACACGCACACGCACACGCACACACACACACACACACACATTAAAAATGTGAATAAGAACTTGGAAATTATACTTGACAAAAAAACACATTAAATGAGAACAATTAAGGAATAAAATTAAATAACCAAAAAAAAAATATTACATAATATTAATATTATATTATCTTTTCCTCTCTCAGCTAAAGGATATCATATGCTATTGCTTTTAATAAATTTAGGTGTTTTGAAAATAAAATATCAGGAGTGATAGGCCAAGCGGGAATATGAGTCTTTAACTGTCTTTGTATGTCTTGAGTCAGTCTACATTCATAAATCAGGTGGGTGAATGTCTGTTCAGTGTAACTGTCGCATTTACAAGTATTTGAGTCAGTAAGTTTGAATCTGTGTAAGTAAGAGTTTCTATTTCCGTGTCCAGTTAGTATTTGTGTTGTGGGATAGTGAGATATTGGTTTTTAAAACAGGGATATATAATTTTAGATGTAATCCTTTATCTGTTTGATTCCATCACCCTTGTCACAAATTATTACTCTTTTCTCTTAGTAAAGACTTCAACACAGTTGGAGTAGTTTTATTGCAAATTACTTCTTTCCTACTTTCAGAGGCAGTTTTGGCATTGGATGTCGACTATAGCAGCTTACCTTATATCTGAAGCTTTTGTTGCAGGCAGTGCATTTGTACGGCATAGCACCTGTGTGGATGCGCCGGTGGACGAGGTAAGACACCCGCTGTCTGAATGCTTTACCTACAAAAATTATTTATATGATTAATTGATAAGCAATTATCACCCAACGTACTTGAAAATAATCCTATCATCAGCTAGAATATGATTCATAAGATTAATAGTGTTTTAGAAGATTCCCCTTAAGGGAAATCGACTATTGAGGTTGTACCTATGACACCAATTTCAAAAATATTCCTCAAATGTCCATCAACCCTACCTAGGAGATGACTAATATAAGGTTCCTTCAAAATTATATACATATGTCTGTTAACGCTCTATTGATTATAATTTTTGTTTAATCGCTACCAAACTCTATATTTATACATTTTATGTAAACTAAGATAAAGCTCATTAATGGCTAAAATCCAGACAGTGGGGGGGGGGGAGTTTAGATGGGGAATTTTCGAAGTTCAAAATATTTTCATTATTATATGTCAGTTCAAAAATTGAATAGAACCAATCTTATTAAAAATTTAATTGTCTATAACTGTTGTTATGTACATATTTTCTCTATAATGAATATAAACCAAGATATTTAGATTTTTTAGTTTTTGGTCTTGAGTAAACCCTCCACTCCTACTCGTGTCATACTAAGAATAAGCTATTGTATCATTATTATTATTATTTATTTATCAACGTCCACTTTTTGCAACTTAGGCTAATCAGGACGGGTTATCTACAGGGTACCACCCTTTTCTATATTATATCATGAACCACTTTATTCTAAGCTTATGTACCAGTTATTGTTTACAAGACTCCTTTATTAAGCGAGATACATGCAAATTCGTTGTGGGCCGGCATCAATACAAAGGATCATAATTGTTATGGGCTGAAGTTGGAGCTGATATAGGGGTTTAGAGGGGAATTCGAAAATTAAAATAAGTGCTTTAATTGTAATATAGTTTAAGTAGAGATAAGTGTCCCCCTTTATATTATTAAATGTTGCCTCTTCATTTTGATCAATATTTATTATTAGTGAATATTTAATTATAAATAAATTTATATATATTTAAATTTTGAGTAGAGTCGATTGTTGGTGAACCCTTCCTGAATTCTTTTTAGTGACCTGGTTGTAGGAATTATCATCTCTTACAGCTTCCACTGCCTATTGCTGCAGCCAAATCGCAACAACATATTAGAAATATGTGTCTTCGTTGCATGAACAATCAATTTCTGTAGTTGATGTGGCGTTTTTCTTTAATCTGGCACCTGATAATAAATATTAAGAGTAAGTGCTCTTAACGGCGACTACCACAGCCATTTTAAAACATTTTATATATTTTACCATCGTTATGCCTTTTTCACTTTTTGCTGTAGCTCTAGAAATTGAACACGTTACAATATATTTATAAATTTTGAACGGATACCATTTTCGTCCTCTCCTAGGTAGAATTGATGGACATTTTTAGAAAATTTTGTAATGAGTGCAATCTCAACAGTCGATTTCCCTCGAGGGAAATCTGCTAAAATGGTTTTAAACATTAGTAATTAATTAAATTGATTTAATGAAATAATTGTTTTTATAAAACTGTTGTGAGATTTATATAAAAATACTGTTTTATAGAGAATTGCAGTGAAACCAATGCCTCCTGAGGGTTGGGATGAATACCACAAAATATGTAGGCTGGGAAATAAATAAAATTTGTAACGACAGACTTTAATAGTGCTAATCTCTAAAGAAATTAACTGAGTTGGCTTTGAAGAATTAATAATATAATAATTATATTCTACACATTATATGTTATAATAATATATCACAATAAATTCTATTCAGATTATGTTATAAATAATAGTATGTATATACAGGGTGTAACAGACTTTAGTGTGCATACTTTTAGAGATTATTCTAGACACAATTGAAATAATATTGAGATTTGAAGATGAAAAGGAGAGAAATACAGCTGAGATAGTGGAGTAATAAAAGAAAAATGTTTACAGAGAAAGAAAATGTTGTTACTTATTCTCATTAAACAAACCCCCTTAGTTCACCACAACCAACAACAATGGCATGTGGTTGGTTATGCTTGGGACAACATTTTAAGAGAAATTTATTGCTTTTTCGAATGGTAAACGCAGATTTTCGATATTGAAATAATTTCTGTATCTATGGCTTATTTTATGGGAAAAATAGCTTCAATTTGAAAAATAAAAAAAAATATAATATCTCCAAAACCAGTGAGAATAGGATGAGACCATATATGAACTTTTTTTGTTGAAAATTGTGTATACAGTCATCTCTCAAAGTTTGAGACTTATTTTTTTCACAAATTATATATATATATATATATATATATATATATATATATATATATATATATATATATAGAGAGAGAGAGAGAGAGAGAGAGAGTGAGAGAGAGAGAGAGAGAGAGAGAGAAAGAAAGAGAGACAAGCCCGCGCGCACACACACATACACACACAACAATATAATTAATAAATAGAAGAATTTCTGATCATCTATTGTTCAATATTAAAAAAAGGAATGTTACAATTGTAGCCAATAAAATATATAGTGAATCTAGTACTGCTGAAATATAAGCGGGGGCATTATTCTAGCTAAAATATGCAAGAGTATAATCTAGATGAAATGAGTAAAACAGAATATTTACTTACATATATTAGTTAGCATCACTCTCAATACAAATCACACCAAGATACTAAAAGGGTGTTAGTCATCACAAGACAAAAAGATAAATCTGCAAAATTATATATTTTATGAGTCTTATACAATTTTTCTTTATTAAACAAAAAATTACATATAAAATTGAATAATTGAAAACTACAAAGCATTAGATTGATATGCAGTGTGCAGGTTAAGGGCATTAATGAAGACGAGGCCTTTCACAAGGCCAATAATAAGGCACTACGCAATTACTTAGATTTAACTTGCAGCCTATCTAGCATTGGCTCTAACAATATTCAAGTTATGTCTGTATAATTTTGTGATTGTTCTTGCAATAAATTCCATTGGCCCTTAAGCAATGAGAGTTGAAAGAGTAAGAAACCCCCCCCCAAAAAAAAAAAAAATAAATAAATTAAAAGGGAGATGCCGGCAATGAAATATCAAAGGACAATACAATTCAAAACATTAATCCAATTATAACTCTAAAAAGTCTGTCACGCAGGCGCTGCGTAAACTAAGCAGATTTACCATGTGAAGTTTTACAATAGAGAAATCTACATACTGGTATCACAACACAACCATAAATATAAAGTGAATAAATAAAAGCATTATAAGAAATCTTTCCCCTCCCGACAGGAAGTCTGAAATGTAAACAAATAGTTCCGCAAACCTCTCACCGGAAAGAAAAACAATTACTGAAATATATTTGAAAAAACATATTAATTTTAATGAAAACTATTTACTATATCTAGTAGTGTAATTTATAATGAATCAGAATAATTTTTATCTCAATCAATCAAATTTTTGTAGTCCAAGAACTTAAGATAGGGGGGGGGAGTGTCACCAGAACACATTTGGATGTATTTCATACAATAAAGGTCCCTTGAAAACAATTTGTTATTTAAGCTTCGAATAATGTGGTTTATTATTTAACAGAGCATTGTTTATGAAACATGAGTAGAAGTGGGAGTTTGCTGAAGGCTGAAAATTGAAAAATCCATATATCTTGGTTTATTTTCAAGATAGACAATAGATGTATATAAAAATATTTATAGTACATTTAATTTGCAATAAGATTGGTTCTGTACTTGATCCAATGTATAATAGCAGAGATATTTTGAAAATCCTCCACTCTAAATCCCCCCTCCCACTGGCCCGATTTCAGCCATTAATGAACTTGATCTTTCTTTTTACACAAAACAATTAAATATTGAGTTTGGTAACAATCAGAAAAAAATTGCGACCGCTAGAGCATTAACAGACAAATATATATATATTTATATATAATTTGGAACAGACCTCATTTTTTTTTTTTTTTTCAAAAATCGCGTTATGAGTACGACCTTAATAGCTGATTTCCCTTAAGAGAAATCTGCTGAAAGAAGGAGTGTATGGAAAATGTAACATTGCTTAAATGTCGGGAGAATGGGGAGGGGGCCATTTTCAAGTCTATTGAAATTGCATTGGGTAGTTTCTTGAAAGCTCATCTATTTAAGAAGTCCAATGATCAGGTTGGTAACCATCTGACTCGGAATTTTGTCTATCCAGTTGCATAGTTGTTTAAATGCCACTACAGGTCAATAATAAAGAATATTACAACACATAATCTTAAAACAAGATGCAAGAATATGCTTCAAACCTCCAACAACAAAGAAATATTTCGAGAAAAGTGTATCATTTTCACATGTGGTATTTTATTTTCTTTGACACTCTGCCCGAATGTATCAAAATTATTAAAAAACACTTTTTGTTTAAAAATAAATTAGAGAACTTCATGTATGACAGATGTTTCTAAACACAAGATGAATACTTTCAAAAATGTTCAATTATTAAATAAAACTACTAAATATTTGTCATAAATATCGGTGTAAAATAATTTGTGCTGAGGTCCATTGCCTCTATAAGCTGGGACAAGGCAGTTGCTCAGCATTTATAAACCTTGTAATCCTTTAATAAATTTGCATGTCAATAAAAAAAAAAAAAATGTAAGCTATATAATTAGAGTTGTATTAAGATTTTTAATTATTATAGGATCTCTTTGTAATAAAATGTGTATCCTCTTTGGTGAGGTTATGTATAATCAGCCATTAATAAAGTTCAGTTATGGTCTTGTCATCATTGTGTTAACATTCATTTGGTTAGGTTAGTGTTTAACCTTAAAACATGGTGCAGTCCGAGTTTATACAACAGGGAATTGTTAAGCTGCCCCCTAATTTATGTCTTGAAGGAGAAGAAGTTGCTGGAAAGTGGAAATTCTGGAAGTAAGCCTTCAATGACTTTCTAATTACTACTGGACAAGATGAAAATCAAGATGTTAAAATTATCATTATTAAGGAACACGATGGGTCCTGGAGCAGCTTGTATTGTGGCTACTTTACCGTTGACCGATGTAGATAGCGGTAGTTATAATAACGTTATTGACGCCAATGATAAGTATGCTAATCCTCATTCAAATGTAGCATTTGATAGATTTATGTTCAAAGCGCGCTTACAAGAAGAAAATGAATTTTTTGGCCATTTTCCTACCGATTGCAGACAACTTTTAAAATCAAGTAACTTTAGTGATACAACTAACAAACCCTTAGACGATCAATTATTAAGGGATAAAATAGTAGACGGGGTTAATGATAAAGGCCTACAAGAGACATTACTAAGGCAAGACGGTCTTACCTTAATTAACACAATTAAATTTTGTCGGGCAAGTGAGCAGAGCAGGCTTCAAGTAGAGAAGCTTGATTCCACCTTGCAAAATGTTTCAGTTACGGCCTAAAGCTAATAACTTCATAAGTGTTACACAGAGTGAAAATCTGGAACAGTCTGTTTTCCATTGTACCAGGTGTCAGGGACCTCGTCGATGCCCTGTATTTGGGAAAATCTGTAGCAACTGTGGACAGAAAAATCATTTCGCTTCTGGGTATCGTTCAAAGAAAAGAAAATCTATAGAGGATAAATCTGAGGAATCAGGCAATATGGATGGTGATTCGAATTTTAATTCGAGGCATCGCTAAGGATTATCATGGCTGGCATCGCCTTAGAAAAGAAACGTCATTCAAGGAAGGAGATGAAATTGTGTTTAGAACATGGAACGAGCAGCATTGGCAAAAGGGAAGAGTTGAAAGGAAGACAGAACAGCCAAGGAGCTAGTGGATCTGCTGACAGGAAGCTGCTGAGACGGAACAGCTGCCAGATGAAGAGCCAAGGAGCTAGTGGATCTGCTGACAGGAAGCTGCTGAGACGGAACAGCTGCCAGATGAAGAGCCAAGGAGCTAGTGGATCTGCTGACAGGAAGCTGCTGAGACGGAACAGCTGCCAGATGAAGAGCCAAGGAGCTAGTGGATCTGCTGACAGGAAGCTGCTGAGACGGAACAGCTGCCAGATGAAGAGCCAAGGAGCTAGTGGATCTGCTGACAGGAAGCTGCTGAGACGGAACAGCTGCCAGATGAAGAGCCAAGGAGCTAGTGGATCTGCCGACAGGAAGCTGCTGAGACGGAACAGCTGCCAGATGAAGAGCCAAGGAGCTAGTGGATCTGCTGACAGGAAGCTGCTGAGACGGAACAGCTGCCAGATGAAGAGCCAAGGAGCTAGTGGATCTGCTGACAGGAAGCTGCTGAGACGGAACAGCTGCCAGATGAAGAGCCAAGGAGCTAGTGGATCTGCTGACAGGAAGCTGCTGAGACGGAACAGCTGCCAGATGAAGAGCAAAAGAGCTGGTGGATCTGCGGACAGGAAGCTGCTGAGACGGAACAGCTGCCAGATGAAGAGCCAAGGAGCTAGTGGATCTGCTGACAGGAAGCTGCTGAGACGGAACAGCTGCCAGATGAAGAGCAAAAGAGCTGGTGGATCTGCTGACAGGTAGCTGCTGAGACGGAACAGCTGCCAGATGAAGAGCTCCAGAACGAAGGCGAATGCCAAGGACTTGAGGAGATGTGGTGCTCTTCACCAACAGAGGTGCTCTAAGGACAACCTGCCTCGCCCTGGCCTGCTCACCTCCAGGTTCGGTCGCTCTATCTAGCGTCCAGATCGTCTTAACCTCTGATCCAGTCTTCCGGGGAACATGTTATAGGATCTCTTTGTAATAAAATTTATATCCTCTTTGGTGAGGTTATGTATAATCAGCCATTAATAAAGTTCAGTTATGGTCTTGCCATCATTGTGTTAACATTCATTTGGTTAGGTTAGTGTTTAACCTTAAAACATTTATCAAACTTAATTTATTTTATATAATTATGTAAATTGATTAGTTTTATACTGTGTATTCTTTGAATTTTACTTAATTTTTTAATGAATGTATTATATAAGCATAAATGTAATTTAATTGATATAATATTAGAAAATTGTTTAAAGGGGAAAAAAACGTTTTGACCTATCCTATTATGTTGATGAGAACATTTAATGAAAATAAAAACATTTCATTTCAAAAAACGAGGTTAGAGATGCAACAAACTGATTAATGTTCGCCCTCTGAGGAGTTCGTCTAGAGTCTAATGAGCAGCAACTCAATATCATGAGAATAAACAACAGCCCTAAACCTTACTTCAAAAAGCAAAATCATTCAATATCATTTTTGTTCAAAAATCAGCAAAACTATGGTAAATTGAAGGATTGGCCTTAAAAATGCTCTCAACCATTATCAGTGAGTTGTTGGAATTGAAATGGGAAACCTAAATGAATAATGCAAATTACTACTGAACTTCACTCCATTGTTAATTGTTAATACTTTGAAATCGGGCAAGTATCATTTTCAAGCAAGGAATAACATGGCAAGCTAGATGAAAGTATTTAAGATAGAATTATTGTCAAGTGCTTTCAATGCGATGGCAATGTTTTCAGGCATGTCTAAAATCTAAACAGAGTAATTGTATACACGCTCCGATTTTATGTAGCCCAATTGTCAGGTTGCAGTTATTTATGTTCAATCTAGGGAAGTTTGGTTCTTGTACATTTACACGTCGCAGAGGTTGTATCAGTACGATTTTAGGCAGGCTTGAAAATGATGGGCTTGCAATGAAAGCGATCACCATCCCTTCTCGCTCATCAGCCACTATTGATCGACAGAAGAATGATATTGGCGGAACCAATCCACTACTTGTTATGGCAAACTCTGAGTTTTTGCTAGCATGTAAGAGCATCACTAAACTAGTCCCCTCTGCCTCTGAAAGAGGGAGGAAGAGAGTTCAAATAACCAATAATCTCAATAATGATATTTCCTGTAATTGTTCTTCAATATATTTCACTGTCTCATAAATATTAAGTAAGTTATTTGTATTTGTTTCTTCCAGCACTCAGTAAACCCCCCCCCCACTCCAACTCACATGATTTCCACAATAATCTAATTCTTGGTAAATGGTTTTCTTACTAAGGGAAAAATAGAGACCAGAATGTGAGATGACATCATCTATGCTTTATTTCAACATATGGACAATCTCTTCGTTTTTGCAGACCTTTTGTGACGAACATCCCGAAATTAATTTAAAAGTCTTTGAAGGATAATTAAAAATAAGATAAAATAAAAAAAAAAGTAGAAGAATAAAGGTGTTTATATATATATATATATATATATATATATATATATATATATATATATATATATATAAAGATTATCAAGGAGATCTTAAAGAGGAAGTGAAATATGGGGAAAATATAAAAATAAATAAATGCATTACTGAAAGCAGATCATGAAGAAAAAAAAAAGGATTATTGTAGGCCGTGAAAGGTAAAGTATGAAGTCTCTAAACTTCCCACTTATAGGAAATATTACCCATATTTCTAGCATGAACATTAATAATTTGTGTTTCACTTGGGACTAAGTGAGGGGGAAATGTAATGAACAGAGCCAAAATACAGCATCCCTAGTGCTGGAACTCTACTTTCATGAGGGCAGAGCCGACTACTTACTAGAAATGGCTAACGACAAGAAGAAATTTTACTTCAAAATATTGTACAATTTTACTTATGTAGGTGACCTACAAAGATTACTCCAATAACCCTATTACTGTACTAAGTTATTTATTAACATCCACATTATGCTAATGCATATGATCGGGATGGGTTATCTAGAGGTTACCGACTTTTTCTAGACAATGCTTTAACTCACATGGCTAACCTGAGTCCCCGTGTTCAAACTTTATTTTGGCACATAAAAGGGGAATTGGGGAAATAGTATTAAAAAATTAGTATAATCCACCAGCCTCTACTATTCCACCCTCTCCTTCAGACCTATACTCATCCTTTGGGCCTTGATCACTGATTCTCTAAATTCATGACATGTCGAAATGAAATCTGTAATAACTCCCCCGGTTCATCTTCTTTGAAGCATTTGTGATCTTTCTCTTCGTACAAATATTGCTAACTAGATGAACTTTTGAATGAAAAAGGCTTAATGCTTTGCATATTTGGAGGAAATCAACAAAACAAACTAACTTTTGTATTACGGGTTACAAAACATTAATAATAAATTAGTGACGGAATAGCTCAGTGGGACTGCTATTCTTATAAGATGGTTACATTCCTACTAACTCCTTCCAAAATAGCACCCTTTCCTCGAATACAGTCCATCTCCTGTCACAATTAAGCTCACCTAGTAAGTTAGATAAATTTCTACCTTGGTTATCTTCTTCTGCCACATTATTCATGCTTCATAGCCATTGGTGACTTTAATTCTAAATGCAGAGTGAGCCTGTCGTGAAGATGACCCATGATGGAGGGTTCTTCTACAAACTCTTTCCGAACTCCTGTCATCTTGTCCAAAGTATTGGCTCACGTCCCTCTTCAAAGTTCATGATATAACTAAATATTTTATTCCTTCTGGTCCTCCCAAAACTCCTGAGTATCAACCTTGGATAACATAACTGACCAGAGTCCATTTTTCTATTGTTTTTACTGCCCCTCGCATATTTCTGGCACCAGGTGACATTCATTGTCCTAATCAGCACTTCTTGTACGGGTACTTCTACTTTTAAAGGAGTAATATTTAAACATTGAATTTACTTTATGCCTGTGTTTATTTTAAAATTTAGTACCTAATATGACTCCATTGATCTGTGTATCTTTAGCCTAAAAACTATTAACCACTAGCGAGATTAAAGTTGAAAATAATTAAGATAATGTTTAATTTAATATCACTATCAGTAATCTAAAACAAGCTAATTAGACACGTAATAAAGGCTATTATTAGTACATTAGAGAAGCTAAATTATTCCTATTCGCTCTAATTTTGTATAAGAGCAGAAAGGAAAATATTTTCTCTGCTGGAATAATAATGAAGAGGAGTTACCACAAGTTTCACAGGAGAACGGTTTTTCGCCGCTGTGAATTCTCTCGTGATTATGAAGAGTTGATAGCTCTTTGAACAATCGGCCACACTGGGCACAGCAATACGGTTTCTCATCGTTGTGGTAGAGCAAGTGCTTGTGGTACGATTGCTGAAACGTAAAAGCTTTACCACATTTGCCACACTTGTAAGGGGTCTCACCTGAAAACAAATCACACAATTATCCAGAAACCGGTCCCTTAAGCAGAATTTATAAATATGAATGTTGAGACGAGTGCTGTAACCACTCAGCCATGAACCACTAACCCCCAACCGTACTATAGAGAGAGTAAAATTTCCTAATAAGCTTACCAGTATGCAGTCTCCTATGCTTCTTCAGGAAGTATTTTGTGGTAAATGTTTTAGAACAAATTGTACACTGCCATTGTTTCTCATCATGTGCCTTCATATGTTGGGCCAAGTGAATCTCCTGATCAAAGATAGAATATAAAGTGCACAAATAAACATACAAATTAAAAAGACATAGTCTCATAACAGGACAATAACACTCAAAAATATTACCTTTTTAAAGAACTTTCCACAAATGTGGCAAGCAGGCTTTGGGCTGGGCTGTTTAGCTGAACCACTGTTATCATTACCATTCCCTTAAAATGGAATATTAATTTATCATTAGTTGTATTGTTAGCCGTTGGATATAGCAACCTAGTAGAGGATGGTTGGGTGTCGGCTACAGAATGGTTCCCTAATTCTTTTTATAGAGAATTTTATTGGGAGTGCTTACAGTTTCGGGCAGCCCTTCTTCAGAGCTGAACAATGAACAAACAAAAGAAATGAACAATTGTGGAAAATAATAACATAATATTCACTGTTAAAAGTACAGTGGTCGTAAAAATACAAAGACATTATTTTTTATGAGAAATGACAGATGACTATGACCAAAATTTCTCTTAAAAAATAATGTCTTTGTATTTTTACAACCACTGTACTTTTAACAGTGAATATTATATAATTTTTTTTCCACCATTGTTCACTTCTTTCGTTTGTTCATTGTTCAGCTCTGAAGAAGGGCTGCCCGAAACTGTAAGCACTTCCAATAAAATTCTTTATTTGAAGAATTAAGAAACCATTCATTGGCCGACACCCAACAATCCTCTACTAGCTCAATATTAATTTATATTATTATAGATTGAAACAAAAACTAAAGCTTGAGTTTAAGAAACATTAATTTTAATAAGATTTTTTTTTCTCCCTAAGGAATAACACCTCGACCAAAATAACACTTTTTGAGCTTCATAGTTCATCAGTTAGCATAATTTTTCTCAAACTAATTAAACAATTAGTGCAAGTATTGTCTTAAAGAGTGATCAGTCTCGTCAATATATTTAAAACTTTAAATAACTTTCGTTTTATTATGGTCATTGTTTAAGGGCTTACGTGTAAAAGATGAAACAAACATGAGGTTTTCCTCAAGGCAAGAAATTGCTCCAATTATTTTACAAATGAATACATGTATTTATTGGTTTATTTAAATCAGTTTTTTTTTATTTTTTGGGCATATATGAATCGATATAGGAAATGACCATCTGTACAGCTCTCCGCCTAAATCAATACTTTATTTAATTCATTATGATGTTTCAGCCTTTTTTGGCCAACTTCAAATAATCCTATAAAATGATTTTACATTGTCAACAAAAAATTATACAATATATGCTGAGTTTAATATATCATAACATTTAATTGCAACAACTGCTTTATATAATTTAACCTTGTATGAGTTCTAAATTACATATATTCCTTATGAGCAGCATGATGTGCTCTTTCTCAAACTCACTAAAATTACTTGACACAGCCAATATTCTTCGGCTCGTGTGATAGTGCATGTAGTTGGGAGTCCATGTACAAATATAAAGGTCTCCATTCTGCCAACATCAAAACACCAATGCCTCCACAAACTTTCTTTCTAATTTATAGCATAATCTACATTCTATAATGTAAAAAAATATATAATTATCTTAAAATTTGGAGTTAGAATGAGGGTGAACATATCATATTTTTAATTTATTAATTATACTCGCATAGACTGTGTTTATCGTTCCGGTATCTGTTTTATAATTTACTGTTATTTATTGAAGAACATAAGCGAGTTCTACTGTTGAGAGTGAAACGAATTGTTCGTATGTAAGATGTAATTGCAATTACAGTAATGATGGAATCGAGCTGTAGTGTGGTCTAGTGCACCCTGCATCATTCCTGTGTAGTAGTTGATAGAGCTCTGACAAAGAAAAAAGTATTAAAATAATTAATATTTAAGGAAAGAGACCTAATTGTAGGTTTTACTTTTGTTTGAGATATAATTGTGAAAGAAGTTGGAAATTTTGACTATGATGTGCCTACTACGACGATCCAAAACTGATTGAATACACCATTGTTCTTATACATGAAATGCACTCGATTAGTACCCCACCTCCCAAAAGTTGGGGGTTTAAAAAATGTGCCCCTTTATTAAACATGTTTTTTTGAACTGACGGAGTAGAATAGTTTAGAACCCCAGTTTATATAGCCTGAGAATAAAAGCTAATCCAAAAAAAAAGGTACAAAACCTTTATTTAGAGTTAGGAAACACTATTTATAGTGAGTAGCTTACCAAAGCCTCCCGCATGAGCGACTTTGCGATGGATCATCAGGCTGCTTCTCAAACTGAATGTCCGAGGGCACAAATTGCATATGAGTAGTTTTCGCTTGTTTTCAATTTCTACTTCGACTTTTTTGTGGATTAGCTGTTTGTGCATGGCTAGGATAGTCTTGTTAGGGAAAACAAAAGGACACAGCTCGCAGCTCAGCCCCTCTTTCTTCCTATCATCATCTTTTTTGTCCTCCGAATCATCGTTCATGTCATCACTGATCATAGAGTCGCTCAAACTAAATTCTTTTTTTATATCGAGCTCACCTATTTCATCTGTCAATGTAGAAAAGTCCCCTTTTGTGAGTAGGTCTTTACACGACTCGAACTCCCTTTCGAGACTGTTGGAGCTATTGGACGGTTTGTCAGCTTCAGAAGATACACTTGGTGTTGAAGGCCAAGAATTTACAGATTCGGCATTAGAATAATTGTCTGGGCTATTGTCCTCACAATTTTTATTAATATTTTCAGAATTTTCGTTTTCGAAAACCTGGCTGTATTTCCTTTTTTGGACCTTTTCAACCACGCTCGTCTGAACAGTTGATGTAGTTATATTAGTATTGGTAATGTAATTTTGGGTATTAATTGTGACATTTTTAAGAGAAGAGCCGAGATATTCTGGCGAAAGTGCGAATATTTGCCCGTTATCTGCCCTAAAGCAAATGAGAGATGTATCTGGAATGTTTAGAGTTTTTTGTACATCAGCAATGTTGCTGTTCATCCTCCAGTCAGGAGATTTATCCGAAGGCTTATTAACTTCATCTGCCCCGTTTTTATAACCAGTCGAAGTTTGCAATTTCAAAATACAATTATTATAATCGCCATCCACAGCTGATGTATTCGATTTGACATTTGTAGTCGTTGAATGTGTTCCATCAGCTTCACAAATTTCTACTGTGGCCTTTCCGTTCTCCAATCCGAATTTATTAAGTGAATGGCTAAACATGTGTATTGTAAATTTATCCAATCCGATGACGACATGATTGCAAACAGGACAGCATAGTTTTCTAGTGGTGACATCGACTAAAGCTGAGCAGAGGGAGTCAGAAGTATTGAACCCGGGGCGACAACATAGAGGGCATGTAACCATAGGCAAAGTCATATCTGAAAAAAAGAAAAACAAATAAATTTTTGAATCAAATTATTTATTAATGTCCATTTTTTGTAACTAAGGCTAATTGGGACGAGTTATCTACAGGTTACCACCCTTTTCTAGCCAGGGTGGGACTATGGATTTTATTTAATGAATTCCGTCACTAAATAAATTCTTTTGCCCAGGCAGGAATCGAACTCGCCACTCTTGGTTTACCACGTGAGATAAAGGCCAACGCTTTAACTCACATGGCTAATCTGAGCCCCAAAAACAAATAATATATATGCAAGAAGAACTTGAAGTTTATTAATCGAAATGTATAGCAGCTCAACTCCCTTTTCTAAAGCAAAGGGTTCTATTCAGTGGATAAAATTTTTCCATTTGAATGATATGTGAGATAAAACAGAAATAATCATACAAAACTAAATTTGAGAAATAACTAAGTAAGAAACTCAAATAAATGAAATACCGATGGTTTCTTAAGCACGGTACAATTAAAAAAAAAATCGTTAGGTGAACCTGGACATGCCATAGAGATTTGGTGGTAGCTGGTTATATACATTCGGTGCCATATTCTGCTGGAATTTCAGACTATTATCAATTACCTCAGAATGCACGAGATAAATAGGCAGAAGGCCAATCTTGAATCCCAGTCACCTCACAACTAAGTAAAACTCCATGGGCTTTTCACTTCTAGCCGTCCCCCCTCCACCCCAAACTAGGGAAATCCTACTAGACCATCCAGAACCCTCTCATGTTTATAATTGTCTCAAAAATGTCAATTAATTATTCCAAGCTAAATATTATACACTAATCGAAGTTTAATTTTAATGACATATCTTTTCAGTTCATATAATAGCTCTTGTAGCCCCATAGAAATAATGTTTCTTAACCGGAACCAAATACCTCTTACATCTTCTTGAAATGTTTTGTTTTGAAGACAATGTACTTCGTATAAAAGGGTTCCTTTTCTTGGAGAATATTGTCTTCTTAATCCAAGTCATTTGTTTGATTTAGAAAGTGCTTTTGTTGCAAGTCTTCAAAATGTGAGTGGTTTAATTCCTCTAAGATAGCTCTTTAAGACTGGCTACAGTGTTGTAGTGATAACAAGAGATGAGAAGCACGTTTCCGGGACTCGGCCGAGAGTTTGAGGTTTCTCTTATATATATATATATATATATATATATATATATATATATATATATATATTTGTGTGTGAGTGAACACTCACTCGAGTGTGTATTAGCAAGATTCAGAGTTTTATGTAAATAGTCACATTCAACAGCTTATATTTTATACAAACTTCAATTATTTAAAATTGATTTTATACCTATTTTATTTTAATTATTTATTTATTCATTGTTTAAATATTTTATGAATGATTTCCCTTTTGTTCAATTTGATTCTGTTTCGAATTTCAGTTTTGTCCCTTCTTTTGAATTTTGTCTTTATGTTTGTTCCCTTGTTATGTATTTTGTTCTATGTTGTATTCCATTTCTGTTCTTTTTCTATTTGTATTTTCCATTTCTTTTTTGGATCTATTTCTGATTTTGTGTTCCTTTTCTGTTTTTGTGTTCCATTTCCATTTAATTTTGTTGGTTTTTTGTTTTTTAACTTATGAACCTTTTGTTTTGAGCAACACCGCCACAGCTGCGAAGCTTCAATAAATAAGTAGCATTTGGTGATATTTTGTAATGACGGAACCATTTTCCCAGCTATTTTCATTCTGCAAAGTTGACAAATGCATTAACTCTGAAGATTTTCTAAATTTTCTTTAGAGCATTTCAACAGTGTCACCAACAATAGTTGGCCCGAGACAACTTGCACAATCTGTGTTTTAGTGTAAAAGTTAAATAGTAATAAAAGCAGACATTATGATGTGTTAATAATATGAAGTGGTAATAACTGATAATAAAATGCACCAAACCAACTGACTCTTTGATGATAAATGTACGAAAAAGAATGGCTGAGGTAATTCGTATTGCAGTCCCAACTAATGAGACTATTTGAATGTTATGAACTGAGATAAAAGAAGAATTATCAAGTATTGACAGCTTAAGAAATTTTATGAGCTTAAACAGCCACAATTAGTAAGTACAAATGTACTTGAACCAAAGCTGAAAACGTGGCCAAATGGCTAAACTATCTATCAAAAAACAGGGACTCCGTAAACTAAGCAGATTTCCCAAGTGCTGGTATAACAGAAATGTGATCTCATCTCACCTCATATTATTATTGTATTTCTATGTAAAAACAACCGATGAGCCAAAGGAAGCTGAAAACTAGAAAGTATGAATAACTTGCTTAGTACTTGAGTTACAAAAAAATGCATAGAACAACAATTGTTGATAATGAATAGTTTAACAAGATTTGTTCTATTACATTTTATATCACACTCATAATAATGAGGATATTTCAAATTTTCAATTGGCCCTCTGCAAGTCCTTCCAATCTCCTAAACCAACTTTGCCATGCTGAGAGGGCCCTTCTATATGGAGCTGGAGCGCCATGCTGAGGGGGCCCTTCTATATGGAGCTGGAGCGCCATGCTGAGAGGGCCCTTCTATATGGAGCTGGAGCGCCATGCTGAGAGGGCCCTTCTATATGGAGCTGGAGCGCCATGCTGAGGGGGCCCTTCTATATGGAGCTGGAGCGCCATGCTGAGAGGGCCCTTCTATATGGAGCTGGAGCGCCATGCTGAGAGGGCCCTTCTATATGGAGCTGGAGCGCCATGCTGAGGGGGCCCTTCTATATGGAGCTGGAGCGCCATGCTGAGGGGGCCCTTCTCTATGGAGCTGGAGCGCCATGCTGAGGGGGCCCTTCTATATGGCGCTGGAGCGCCATGCTGAGAGGGCCCTTCTATATGGAGCTGGAGCGCCATGCTGAGGGGGCCCTTCTATATGGAGCTGGAGCGCCATGCTGAGAGGGCCCTTCTATATGGAGCTGGAGCGCCATGCTGAGAGGGCCCTTCTATATGGAGCTGGAGCGCCATGCTGAGGGGGCCCTTCTATATGGAGCTGGAGCGCCATGCTGAGAGGGCCCTTCTATATGGAGCTGGAGCGCCATGCTGAGGGGGCCCTTCTATATGGAGCTGGAGCGCCATGCTGAGGGGGCCCTTCTATATGGAGCTGGAGCGCCATGCTGAGGGGGCCCTTCTATATGGAGCTGGAGCGCCATGCTGAGAGGGCCCTTCTATATGGAGCTGGAGCGCCATGCTGAGAGGGCCCTTCTATATGGAGCTGGAGCGCCATGCTGAGTGGGCCCTTCTATATGGAGCTGGAGCGCCATGCTGAGAGGGCCCTTCTATATGGAGCTGGAGCGCCATGCTGAGTGGGCCCTTCTATATGGAGCTGGAGCGCCATGCTGAGAGGGCCCTTCTATATGGAGGTGGAGCGCCCTGCTGAGGGGGCCCTTCTATATGGAGCTGGAGCGCCATGCTGAGGGGGCCCTTCTATATGGAGCTGGAGCGCCATGCTGAGGGGGCCCTTCTATATGGAGCTGGAGCGCCATGCTGAGGGGGCCCTTCTATCTGGAGCTCGAGCGCCATGCTGAGAGGGCCCTTCTATATGGAGCTGGAGCGCCATGCTGAGGGGGCCCTTCTATATGGAGCTGGAGCGCCATGCTGAGAGGGCCCTTCTATATGGAGCTGGAGCGCCATGCTGAGAGGGCCCTTCTATATGGAGCTGGAGCGCCATGCTGAGAGGGCCCTTCTATATGGAGCTGGAGCGCCATTCTGAGAGGGCCCTTCTATATGGAGCTGGAGCGCCATGCTGAGGGGGCCCTTCTATATGGAGCTGGAGCGCCATGCTGAGAGGGCCCTTCTATATGGAGCTGGAGCGCCATGCTGAGAGGGCCCTTCTATATGGAGCTGGAGCGCCATGCTGAGAGGGCCCTTCTATATGGAGCTGGAGCGCCATGCTGAGAGGGCCCTTCTATATGGAGCTGGAGCGCCATGCTGAGAGGGCCCTTCTATATGGAGCTGGAGCGCCTTACTCACAGACTGGCCAGCTCTGTTTCATTATATGCAATTATAACTTAATCTTGTTTAATTATTTGTGTCTGAAGATAGAGAAAGAGACAGACACGGATATAAGCACACATCTCCCAAATGGGTATGCATACATACATTTATTTCATTGTTTCTTCTATATATTTTAATTTATTTTATTTTTTTGTAATAATCTACTATTATATTTGTTTTTCTTCCTTTCTTTTTAGACTTAGTTAATCATCTGAATACCATTAATTTATTTTTTAATGTTTGTTCATAGCAAAGGTATATATACCTGATTAATTGTTACTCGGGTATTTTTGTTTTAATCTTTTATTTAATCGTATTATTAATAAAAACTTGATTTCCAGTGCTAGTTATTTTTAAGTATATAAATAAAACTCATAATCCTAGAAATTAAATTAGAGCTAAAACTAAAAAAAAAAACTAAATTATTCCTCTAGAATAACTGAATAATTCCTTTAATAGGCCTGAGGGCCCTTAGAATCTTTAGTACTTTTTGGTTTTCAGATTCCAACAGAGCCAACAGTTCTGAACCCATTTTGGCTAGATTCAGCTTGACATCTGTACATATCTCGCAGTTTGCCTTATAATGTGGACATTTCATATTTGGGATTCTTGTCAAGTCCAGTTTTGCACCTCCCCTTTTGATCGAAATTGACTAAGAGGGAGGGGAGTTTTAGAGCAAGAAAATAAAAATTTCGAATTTCTCCATACTAAAGAAATTCAAAAAATTTAAATGCAACCTTTTTTAGTTATTAGATCTATGGCATTTCCAAACCGATGCATATTGCGTATCGATTTTTATTGTAATAATTTAAATGAAATGCACCCAAATATTGTTTTTAACTTTATTAAATAGGAATGCAAGGAAATCATGTAATGCACCCATCATATTTTTTTTTTAAGTTAAGTGAGAAATGAGACAGAGATGTCACAAATAAGTATAGGTTCTCTCCCATTGACAAGGGCCGAGGCTTTTCTTTTCTATTTGTCAGACCATTGAAATAAGCAGTTTTATAATATAATGAATTCCGGGAGTCACAGCCTACCAAACTTTCTCAGATGCAATTGAGGTTTGCTACTAATCCGAGGCCGAGGTCGCTGATCTTGATCCCGCCATTCCCCATGTTATCATGCAATACCCATTTTTTATAACAAGTCATGAGATTACTGAAAATTGATTCAGTTTTACTCTGCAACCTCCATGAAGAGTCAATATTATATCATTCATATTTGCCAAGATCAGTCAGTCTTTTCCTGCCTGATATAGAATAGCGTCAACTAAAGCCATTAATTGATCATCATATATAGTTTCTACTTTCCGACAGGATTCATTTTCAAGACTTGATTAGCAGATGAAACCAAAAGAACCACCGAGAAGTTATTTCACCCAGTACATCATCGCCAAACATCAAACTGATGGTTAGAGAAAGTGAACATTTTTTATATTGGCAGTACAAAAGCTACACAAAAAGAATATTTCACAATAAACTGATCGAAACAGCTTGAAAATTACAAATGTCTAAAGACAATTTTAGTAGATACTGTGATAGTTCTTGTAAACATAATAAATGGATTTTTTCTTCAGTTATTTAATCGAAATAAATACATCTGGGATTTCAAAGCCAATTCCAATATATTACTTAGCTAGATCTCAGGATATAAGTAGAACTCAGCTTGCCACCTTCTTTCCGATGACATCCAATGAATCCTTATCCAGTAGAAACATATTAAAACATCTATGTTTGTATTTGAATAACAATTGCATATTATAGATTTGAAGGAATAGCAAGGTAGTGTGGACAGTATTTTGCCACTAGCTGGACTAACATATCATAAAACAAACAAACTGTTTAAATTAATATTCTCAGCCAGAAATTTTCTTACATGGTAGAGTTTCAAACAAGATCGTCGAAAGGCATCTGATAATACAAGATAAATGAATATAAAATAATAAAAGATAAATGAAAATAGTTCTGAGTTACAAAAGTATCTTTTCAGGGTTTGTTGTCTTCATCTAGGATCGATATAGTTTTACCATTTGTTTGTTCTTTTTGTCTACATCTTTTAATGAGTTGACATAAATTTATGAAAATTGGAATTCGTTTGTACCCTAAAATTCTTCATTGTTATTAATTTCACATTCAAAATCATTTTACTCTTAAATATGGAAGTTTGGGAACCTTTTGTGGTGCTCACGTTGTAATATATCATTAAAAGGCAGAGGAAGTTGTCACTTTCCTATGTAATTAAAATGAAAATATCACAGTTAATATACCTTAAAGGGCATATTGTCCCTCTATTTATAGTAAGTATTTTACCTTATTTTCTTTAATTATTGATTGTTAATGATAACGACTAATCACTCATTCACATAAAAAGGTACTATACAACAGATCAAAGCTCAGCCACTTTTTCTAAACACCGGTGGTGAGTTTGATTTGTGCCTGGGCTATAGGAATTTATTTATTAGCAAACTCATTAAATAAAATCCTTAGTCCCACCCTGGCTAGAAAACGCTGGTAACCTGTCGACAATTAACCATTGTAACAAAAAGTGGACGTTAATAAGTAATAATAAACCACAAAAAAAAAAGGACATTAAAGCAGAAATATTAAAAATAATATCGATAATAACATAATCTCTGTACATGCTTAATCGCAAATCGGTGAAATGAAGAAATTTAAGCAGCTAGTCATCTGCATATGTTGTAAAAAAAGGTCAACACTAATTTATTCATTATACCTACCAAATATTTATGAATTAGCAAAAAAATACATCACTTTAAATAAAGTTCACAATTAGTCAAGGAATGGTATTGACATTTTACAGAAGAAAATATTATTTGTACTTTTGTTTTTCCTTTACATTTAATATGTAAGAATAATTGACAGTTTTCAACTAGATTTCCTTCGGCACACAACTATTACAAAATTGGTTTCGATCATTACATCCTATATAGTGAGCAGCCAAGACAAGCCAACATTCATTGATAATCATATCTGAATGCTTATATTTAGGCAAAAGAAGTAAATAATCAGCATAAATTGTTTTGTAATCGATTATTCTATCGAGTGAATAACAGTTTAACATTAGTCAAGCTATATCAATAAAATATAATGCAAATTAAACCTCATGTTAATACATTCAACTGAATCGACCATTAAAAATGTGCAGTATTAGTTAATATAGGTAAATTTGTCACGATTTTAATAAAATGCTTTCAAATCGAAAAAGATTTGGAATTTCTCCATAAACAACTGTCATGTCAGATATGAGGTGATATTGTTTTTACCAAAAATGGAAGTAAACAAACTGGTGTTATATTACAAAAGTAGTAAAAGGAACTGTATTAACAAAAAGCAGGATTAGGAATAAGTAAGATAAACAACAAAAGCAAGTTGTTCTCAACCAAAATTTAATTGGAACAATCTTTTTACTTAAACGCAAAATAACACATTCATATACAACTGAATATCCAATAGCAAACTAATCATTAGTATTCAAACGGTCAAAGAAACACAGGATTCATTATTGAATTAGTAATAACGTCTCTCATAACTTTATTTACCATTAAAATATATATAATAACCTGCAACTGTGGACGGATTTATTATGAACGATTTACTTTCTAGATCTAACATTGGCAACATTAAGTGCTTTATTTAAATAAAATAACATATCTTTATGCCTAACCATTATTAAAAATTCAGCCCATTATTATTAGGCCACTGTCAAAATCACGAGACAAAACAAAGGGCCAGCCCTTATCATCGTTAATTACATTCCTCCAAAGGCAGGCTTGCCACTTTTGATAACAAACAAATATTCAATCGGTTCTATTATCACTCCTATAGTTAATTCTTGATACAACCTTAGAAAACTACATACATGATTTGGCATAATTATCTATCATTTTAACTTCAATCCAGCAAACAAAATTCGATTCAAATAAAAGGGGGGGGGATTCACTTTAAAAACTGGGTTATTATTAACTATTTCAGATATTGAGGTCATACTCATGACGCGATTTTCGAAAAATGTCTTCAAGTTCTACGTAGGAGATGACAAAAATGAAGTCCAAAATGATATATATATATATATATATATATATATATATATATATATATATATATATATATATATTTGTCTGTTAATGTCTGTCTTTGTCTAGCGGTCTCAATTTTTTGTTGATCATTACCAAACTCGATATTTAAACGTTTTATGTAAAGAGACAGATCAAGTTCGTTAATGACTAAAATGGGCCAGTGGGGGGGGGGGGTTGGAGGTTCGAAATATCTCTGATACCATACGTCGGATCAAAACATTGTATAAAACCAAACCCCCACTCCGATTACTCGTCATATTAATAAAAAGCTTTTATATCATGAAAAACTTCATTTCAAGGTTAAATACCAAATATTGTTTTCATTCAACTTCTAACTTGTGAGATATATGCAACTACGTTCTATAGATCCCTCCCCTTCTTTTGTTCTTGAATTACTAAAATTTGAGCGATTGAAATAAAAATTATTCTGATTCATTATAAATTACAGCACTAGCTATAGTAAAAAAGTAATTTTCAATAAAATTAATATTTTACTAGCGGGCCAGACAGACGTTGTCCTGCATGATATTTCAAGCGACTAGGATATTAAATTTAATAATATTATGTTTAAAACAAAAGCTACTTTTAATAACAAAAGAACAACAACATTTGTTATGTGCACGTGTGCCTAAAAACAAATAGAAAATAAAATATCGCGAATTTTATATTCAGACCTCCCGTATAACCCCAACTCCCGTTCGAACCTAAAAAAACTATATATATATATATATATATATATATATATATATATATATATATATATATAGACATGTGGTCGGGTACAGTTCGGATTAGTTCGGCCATATCCGTCATTCTTCGGCTCAGGTGAGAGGCTTGTTTTAACCTTACCTGTCGTTTCTAACCTTACCTTACCTTCCCTACTTTGTGATATTTATGCAAATACGTTCTGTTCATCCGCCCCCCCCCCTCTTTAGTTCTTGGACTACTAAAATTTGAGTTATTAAAATATATATTATTCTTACAATTCAGTAGCCGTTTCAGTTTGGAATTTATTTTAATTAACTGAAAGATTTCTCATTACCGTTCGTATTTAATCATGGTGGTGTTGTGTTACCAGTATGCAGATTTCTCTATTGTTAAACTTCACAATAGAGTAAAACTTCCGTGGGAAATCTGCTTAGTTTACGCAGCTCCTTTAATTTAAACAATTTTATGTTATTTTAATTTTAGGCCTCTCTTACGACCCCCAATTCTGCTGCATCTGCCGGGCTGATTTGTGACGCTAAACCATCCAGGGCGTCACCAAAACGCCTACAAAAAAAATAATTCAAATCGGTCCAGCCGTTTAGGAGGAGTTGGCAGACCTGTTAGTTTACAATTCAGGCTCTTTCCGTTGGCTGGTGATGACTGAAAGATTTCTCATTACCGTTTCTATTTATTCACTTAATATTCACGGCGTTGTTAAATGTTACCAGTATGTAGATTATCTATTGTAGAACTTCACGATGGAAATAAGCTAAGTTTACGCAGCCCCTGCGTGACGGACTTTTTTTTAGCAGATTTCCCTTAAGGGAAATCAGCTATTGAGGTTGTACTCATGACGCGATTTTCGAAAAATTTCTTCAAATGACCATCGATCCTACCCAGGAGATCACGAAAATGAGGTCCGTTCAAAATTATATATATATATATATATATATATATATATATATATATATATATATATATATATATATATATTTGTCTGTTAACGCTCTAGCGGTCGCAATTTTTGTTTGATCGTTACGAAACTCGATAGTTAATCGTTTTATGTAAAAAGACAGATCAAGTTCGTTAATGGCTAAAATCGGACTGGAGGGAGGGGGGGGGTTTAGAGGGGGATTTTCGAAAATTCAAAATATCTCCGTTATTATACATCGGATCAAAAAATTGTATAGAACCAATCTTATTGCAAATTAAATTTACTATAAATATTGTTATATACATTTATTCTCTATCTTGAATATTAACGGAGATATTTGCATTTTTATGAAGTCTGTGGTCGGGTATAGTTCGGATTAGATCGGCCATTTCCGTCGGCTCAGGTGGGAGGTTTCTTCTAACCTTTGTTACTTTGTGAGATTTATGCAAATACTTTCTGTTCATCCGCCCCCCCCCCCTTCATTAGTTCTTGGACTACTGAAATTTTAGTTATTTAAATATAAATTATTATTCCAATTCAGAAGCCGTTTCAGTTGGGAATTTATTTTAATTAACTGAAAGATTTCTCATTATCTAATCACGGTGGGGTTGTGGTTGGTATTGTGTTACCAGTATGCAGATTTCTCTATTGTAAAACTTCACAGGGGAAATCTGCTTAGTTTACGTTTTTTTTTAGCTATTGAGGTCGTACTCATGACGCGAGTTTCGAAAAAATTTCTTCAAGTCCTACCCAGGAGATGACGAAGATGAGGTCCGTTCAAAATTATATATATATATATATATATATATATATATATATATATATATATATATATATAAATATATATATATATATTTGTCTGTTAACGCTCTAACGGTCGCAATTTTCGCTTGATCGTTACCAAACTCGACATTAAAACGTTTTATGTAAAAATAAAGATCAAGTTCGTTAATGGCCGAAATCGGACCAATGGAAGGGGGGGGGGGGGGTTATAGGGGAGGTTTTTCGAAAATTCGAAATATCTCCGTTACTATACGTCGGATCGAAAAATTATATTGAATTAATCTTATTGCAAATTAAATTTACTATAAATAATGTTATATACATGTATTCTGTATCTTGAATATTAACCGAGATATTTGCATTTTTCTGTTTCCGTCAAGAGCTAGTCGGGCCGTTCCTGTAACTGTTTGGCTCTCTATTCTGAAATGTCTCTAAAGTAAAACTTCACGTGGGAAATCTGCTTAGTTTACGCAGCCCCTGCGTGACGGACTTTTATTTACTCAAATATTAAACGAGTTTTTAGCACTTTGTTTTCAGTCTTGAGTGAAGCCCTCACTAACGCACGTGGGAAATCTGCTGAATTTACTCAACTCCTTCGTGACGGGCTATTTTGCTACTTGCTGTTGACGGGATCAAATTGAAATCCCCCCCCCCCACCCCTAGGGATAAAGTATTCCTCTTACTAGGGTTGGATGCCGACTATCCTATTGATGGCATCCGCGCCTACACCAAGACAATACCGGACCTTCACAGCAAAGGGCACCCCTAGGGATAAAGTATTCACCTTACTAGGGTTGGATGCCGACTATCCTATTGATGGCATCCTCGCCTACACAAGGACAATACCGGACCTTCACAGCAAAGGGCACCCCTAGGGATAAAGTATTCCTCTTACTAGGGTTGGATGCCGACTATCCTATTGATGGCATCCTCGCCTACACAAGGACAATACCGCACCTTCACAGCAAAGGGCACCCCTAGGGATAAAGTATTCCTCTTACTAGGGTTGGATGCCGACTATCCTATTGATGGCATCCTCGCCTACACAAGGACAATACCGCACCTTCACAGCAAAGGGCACCCCTAGGGATAAAGTATTCCTCTTACTAGGGTTGGATGCCGACTATCCTATTGATGGCATCCTCGCCTACACAAAGACAATACCGCACCTTCACAGCAAAGGGCAACCCTAGGGATAAAGTATTCCTCTTACTAGGGTTTGGATGCCGACTATCCTATTGATGGCATCCTCGCCTACACAAGGAACAATACCGCCCCTGCACCGCAAAGGGCACCCCTAGGGATAAAGTATTCCTCTTACTAGGGTTGGATGCCGACTATCCTATTGATGGCATCCTCGCCTACACAAGGACACTACCGCACCTTCACAGCAAAGGGCACCCCTAGGGATAAAGTATTCCTCTTACTAGGGTTGGATGCCGACTATCCTATTGATGGCATCCTCGCCTACACTAAGACACTACCGCACCTTCACAGCAAAGGGCACCCCAATGGAGAAATTATTCCTCTTGATAGGGTTGGATGCCGACTATCCTATTGATGGCATCCTCGCCTACACAAAGACAATACCGGACCTTCACAGCAAAGGGCATCCCTAGGGATAAAGTATTCCTCTTACTAGGGTTGGATGCCGACTATCCTATTGATGGCATCCGCGCCTACACCAAGACAATACCGGACCTTCACAGCAAAGGGCACCCCTAGGGATAAAGTATTCCTCTTACTAGGGTTGGATGCCGACTATCCTATTGATGGCATCCTCGCCTACACAAAGACAATACCGGACCTTCACAGCAAAGGGCAACCATTGGGATATAGTATTCCTCTTACTAGGGTTGGATGCCGACTATCCTATTGATGGCATCCGCGCCTACACCAAGACAATACCGGACCTTCACAGCAAAGGGCACCCCAATTGCGTACTTAAAGTAAAGTGCGTCCGATGTTTAGAAAACCACTTTGCACGCGAGTGCAACAGACAGACTGATAAACTGAAGTGTGCCAATTGCGAAGGCGCACACCCCGCCTCTTACAGGCAGTGTCCCACGGCTCGAGCTGCTAGCAAAGAGCCAAGGTTCCGGACAGCCCCCAGTTAGGGAAAGGACCGACTTAAGGGCTTATCGGGCAGTCACACAGGGAGTCAGCCACACTCAGGCCACAGCGGCACATTACTACCCACACCACACATCCCACCACAACACTCTGTTTACGAACAGAACACCTACACACAACCCAGACACAATGACAGCACACTGACATGAGTACAGGAGTTGTCAGCGAACACAAACAACAACATAAACAAGCATCACAGATAGAAAACTTGATGACCATCATAACACAATTGTTAGATAGACGACGACTGGATACTCTATACTTAACTATAACACATGCGGACTGATGCCACGACTACTGGAAGTGGAGTTACTACTGAGAGACTTACAGCCCACCATAGCCATACCTAACCAACACACGTCTCAAACGGGAGAAGCCCGCAAGATTTGTAGGATATACACTACACAGACAAGACACCACAGAAGGCGTAGGTGGCGTAGCGATCGCCGTCCGACACGGCATCACTCACAGACGAATAGACCCAATCATACCCACACAGGGATTATACTTGCGCTACAAATCAAACTTAACAAACAATATAGACTGACCGGTTTGTATCGAAGGCCAAACGAAACCCTCCCCATTTCCCGCTCCATCTGCTACCTAGGCGTCCACCTAGATAGATACCTCTCCTTCTCCACTCACATCCACAACACCATCAAGTCCGTGAAACACAAATACCGATCCCTCAATTACCTCCTCACCTCTCCCGTTCACAGCCTCCGCCTTAAACTTCTAATATTAAAAGGCGTGATCCAACCTGCCCTCCTAGATGGTTCCCCTGTCCTACGCTACCTTACCAAAACCTCCCTATCCGACCACCAATACTTTCAGAACGGACTCGTCCGTAAGATTGTCCGGCATACCTCCCTCCAACGAGCCCCCAACCGGATAATCCATCCACCCTAGACCTAGAACCTATTTCCCAAACCATTTCCCGCCGACATATATAATTCTATGATTCCCTCCAATATATGGACAACCCCTTATATTCTTCCCTCCAACTCCCTCCTCAGCCGGTACGTTGGCGGAAGGCGGTCGAAGACTTCGAACCCCTAGTCGATGTTACCGACTGTTGAATCCTTTACGACACTGCTCGGGCACGGGGCACTAACTCACAACCATCATATGGCCGTCTAGTTTAGTTTAGGATAGATTAGGTTATTAGTTTTATTTTATTATTTAGGATTAGTTAGTTTAGTATAGTTTAGTTTTGTATACGGCGTCTCCTTGCTTCCTCCGCTTACAGCGACCGCGCTTTGGGCCTGTGACCGGCATGCGGTGGTCTTAGTGTTAAGTTAGGTTATTCTTTTATCTTTAAGTCTCTCTTCTTTTCTTTCTCACCTCCTCTCCTACTATCCCTATCCTCTCTTCTTTCGTTTTCTCCTATCCTCACCACCCACCCGGTACCGCCAGATGCCGGGTTAACCACAATCCTTAGTTCTATTTACCCCCTCAACAACTTACAACCCCCCCTTATAATAGAACTCGAGTGTTCAGTAAAAGGGGAACTGTCGGGACGACCACGGTAGGCCACTCTGTCTCCCCACCATCAACTAATTCCCATTCTGGATCTCGGGTAAAAAAAAAGAAAAACGTAGGCCAAACGAACGGCTCAGACAACTGGGACTAGCTCTAAATGAAATTTCACTCGACAGACAACACCTACTCATAGGAGACTTGAACGCTAGACATACTGCCTGGCACAATACTAGAAACAATAAGACCGGGAATTTAGTAGCCAAATACCCATTCACTGTCATACACCCAGGCAGTCACACCTTCAGGCAAGCGGGTAACCACGACTACCAATCGACTATAAACTTACTATTGACGAGACAGCCACACATAATCACCTCATGCACAAAATACTACATTCTGACGTCAGACCATATACCGCTACTGTACGAAATACATGGACACATACTAAAACCCGTACCGACAAACTATATATACAGTATGGCCGACTGGAAACAGTACAAAGAGCTACTACACGAACAAACGCCACCCATTACTCCACTACTGGATACTGATGCACTAGACACTGCTATCACACAACTCATAAAACGCACAACAGACAATTGTATCCCCAAATTCGCGCCACAACCGCCCGGTCTCTCACGCCCACCAGAACACATCATGTCACTCATCAAACAGAGACACAATATACAAAACATATGGCCCCGTGCCCGAAACAAAGCATATACAACGACACTAAACGCCCTCACTACAAAAATACACACACCCATGACACAATGAAAAACGTCACTCTGGCATGAGCAATTACACAAGACACACAGGGATTTTCGGCTTTTCTGGAAACTCCTACGCAGCCGGGTTAAAATCCACAGGGATGACCGACTACTGACAGAGACAGAACAGGCTAACGAACTCGCTACTTACTACACAACACACTACTACACAAGACGCACAGTCGCGGGCTAGGGCAGATCACCCGAATACCGACTGACCGCACAAGACAATTACATGTACATATCGCCTAAGACACTGACAGCAATACTCAGACGTACACACGGTAACAAATCTCCAGGACAAGACCGAGTACAGACCATACTACTCAAACAACTGCCCAGGAAAACACTACACTATCTAGTACACATATACAACTCATGCCTGAGAATCAGACACTTCCCGGGCCAATGGAATCACTCTACAATTACACCAATACTCACAACCGGGAAGCGCGGCGACGCGGCAGAACACTATAGGCCCATTAGCCTTCTGTGTCACCTCTCTAAGATATATGCTAAGATAATCCTCATCTACCTTACAGAGTACTGTGCAGAGGAGAGTTTAATCCCTGCCGAACAGTTTGGTTTCCGCGCACGACACAGCTCCGAACACCAGTTAGTAAGGCTCCAATCACACATCACTAACAACATGAACAGAAACCGGTACCACAGCACTCATTTCAATCGACTGCACTAAAGCTTTTGACTCTGACTCACATAAAACGCTGCTCATTAAACTCAGAACAAACAGATGCCCAGAACAACTCTATAACATTATACACTCCTTCTTAGACGGACGTACTATGACTGTTAGGGAAGGAACAAGCCTCTCGCGCCCACAGTCTGTCCGTGCCTCAAGGGCACTAACTAGCACCTATACTGTTCAACATATACACAGGACACATCGTCGGCAAACAATACACACATGCAAAAATAGCCGCCTACGCCGACGATATACAGCACATCCATATCACACAAACACGCACTCACACTCGACGAGAGAGCTTGTAACGTGACAAAAGGACTGAATAACATAAACATCACAGTAAACCCGACGAAGAATGGCGCGTTACTCTCCACCTTCGGAAATGGCAACGGATCCACGAAATGCCCAGGTAGCTTTAGGATACAAAACAAAACTATCAGAACAGATCAACTACCTGGGAATCCAGCTAGAGGAACACCTCACATTCGGTACATTTTTCACAAGGAAGCTAAAGCAGGTCAGGAGAAAATACCGCTCCCTTGGTCACATACTCAGATCACAGACGCTCACTCAGACTGAAGAAACTAACATACACTGGAGTCTTACATCCCACACTAACATATGGATCACCACTATTTCGATTTCTTCTTCCGTCTACTCTTCAACGACTTCAGCAGTTTCAAAACTCTATCATATATAATACATCCTTGAGCCAAATCAAAGCACCAGAACTACACCAACTGCTCAACATACCCACAATCGCCTCTTTCATCAGACGACGCTACCACAAATTCTATGACGACGGACTACAGATCACTGACAACCAACTGTTGGACGACTTCCCAAGACTGGTACGACCAGAACGATGGCAATTACCAACAAACCTCACTACAAGACTAGTAGACCTACTGCAACAATAGACACACAAGAGGCGACACACCTACACACAGTTTTCTAATATACAACACTTTACACTGATAAATAAACAATAACACACCTATCTCTTTTTACTAACTTTTTTTCTTTTTAGCCTACTCTCCGACTATCTTTCGTTTTAGCCTAGCTATCAGTATCGACTGTGGGCCTGCGCAGATCATGTTCAGCACGTCTCCTCAGACAACCAGCACCCGGACTCCTATTTACAAAACCACCTTAAAATGATAATAAATAAATTACAAATCCTCAAAAAGGTAATCCTCAGCCAACAATCCTTATCCTATCCTAGATCACAGCCGGGTATGTATGTGTATATCCCGTGTATATGCGTGTGTACATGAGGCACTTGTTTCTACGCATGATTTTTCTTTTGGTCATTCTTCTTTAGTCAGGTGTAGGGGGAAAATACAAAAAAAAACGAGTTAGTTTGTTCTCAGCTCTCTTCAAGTGAATAACAGTGCGTTCTGTGCAGCTTTAGTGAACAGTGCATTTAGTTTCGGTACAGTGTTTTATGTAAAGAACAGTGCAGTGCCAAGTTCTTTGTGAAGATCAGTACAGTGCCTGTTTTTGTGGACTTCAGTGATCGTGAGTTATTGTACTGTGCAATAAGAAGTGAAGTTAATAATTGCATACTGTGAGTAGTAGTTAAGAATAATTTACTAAGTGTATATATAGTACATTGTCAAATAAATTGTGCACTGATAAAGCTTGTGTGTTTAATTTTGCAATCCAAAAGAACTCTAATAAACAATGTTTATTATTTTTGTAATAAGCGTAACAATATGTAGTAGTAATGAATTGAATCGAAGTCCTCAAGCCACTCAGAAAATTCATAAAGCCTTTCTTTAGCACCCTTCATTTCAGCATCCATTAGCCTCAAGGTAGATATTTTTAATGGGTATCAGGAATGTAACATTTATGTTTGTGAACATCTTAATGTTTTCATAGTCCATTATAACAACATGTGAAACCCAGTCTTGCATATTTCCTTTTGTCTTCTTCTTGGTTTAACTTTCTAACATCTTGGTTTAAAATCGTGTGTATCAATCTTTGAATACAAAGTCACATAGGTGCCTTCTTAACTCTCATTTTTTATAGCATTCCTGATTTGTTTGCACCTTCTTTGCCCATTAACAGTAAATTGTTTCTCTTTGTGAACAAAATTTTTGTAATAAGCATAGAAAAATTAATTTGTTAAAAAGAGAAAAATAACTTTGAAATAACATATTCTTTATTTTGAAAAAAAATACATAAGACTTCATTTATTCTATTAGACTGTTTGAACATTTTTTGAAGAGAATTTCTAAATTCTGTATATAACTATATTCTACACATTTATTTAATTTGCATAGATATATTTCTCTTAAGCTATTATAATTGTATAAAAATATATCACAAAATAGTTTTTCCTCTAAATGTATTCAAATCTTTATAGCAATATATTTTATTTTGTATTTAAAAGTAGTAATAAAATAATTATAAAGCAGAAAAAGAAAACTTCAAACAATTTGATTGGGCAATATGTAAATGTGATTCATATTGTACATAATAGTTAAAGTAGATTAATAATTCTGAAATGATCATTAGATTTTTATACAAAGCTAACTAATATGTTTTTGAGTGTTATTACTCAAATTTAAAGCGTATGAAACTTACAATGTGTTGAGTAAATTAATATAAGACAAACTATAAAATGCATTATTGTTAGGAGTGGCAACATTGAGTCAGCCTGTTTCTCTAATGCCAAAGCAAAATTAGTCAGTTGTATAAAAGGGGAGTTTTATTCCTCCAAAAAGTTTGTGGTGGGTCGATCTGACCCAAAGCCCGGTTTGTTTTTATGTGCACATACAAGTCATTTTTTTTACATAAGTCTCATAAAATCGACCAAAAGCATCCAAAGAGTGACTAACTGGTTCAGAACAAAAGTAAAGAATGTATATGCACTTATTGTGAAAAGAAGTCAAAACTGGAAAAAATGCTTCTATTGTCATCCACGCATATTTTGCCAGTATTTTACTACTTAACATAATGGTACTATTTATAACTTTCCTTGTGCCCTTTCACTTCCTAAGGCATTAAAAAAATATAACTATGGGATGCATTTTTTTATTTATGTTAGGAATGGAATATATTTCTTCAAAATATTTTAAAATCAAGCAATGCCTTAAATTGCCTGTAAGAGGTTGATTTTCCCCACTAGTTAACACAAGTAATTATCTTTGTTCTGCAACAGTACTGTCGAGAACTGCACATTGTTGGTGGCCCTATTCCCAAGCTGTATTAAATGGCAGAAGGGGGGGGGGGCTGCTATAAAATGGAAAAAGGGATATTTCTTCTCAAGGGGATAAAATTTCTCTACTTTACATTTTTTTCATTCATCACTCACAGATGCACTTTAATAGTAATTAATGTTATTAGATGATAACTATGGAGAAAGACATTTTGAAGATATAATTAGCTCTCAATTGTAATGCTTTGTCTTATATTTCCATTTCATTGGAGATTTTTTCAAATAAATAAAAAAGACAAGTACAATATATTAATATGTTCTACAAACTGAAACAGTTTTCCTACAGAACAACATTACTTATAGTATAGTGTCTGTGCATTATATGGCATTTCAAATTAAACTGAAAAACTTAATTCCTAACTAATAGATAATAATATAAAATTATTCGTACAAATTTACAAATATCACATTTTGAAAGTGCACTTGTTCCTGCTCCATATTTTAAGTTGTGTGTTTCCTGAGATCAGGAGCCAGGAGCCCTATATCCCTTAACTTTACCAATCCATATCGATACGAGTTTAGGCAGCTTTATTTTTCTTAGTGTATGACTTGATATAGAAGTTAGTAAAGAGGCCAAAGAAAACAGATATATTGAAGAACCACATCCCCCAGAAGAGAGGATTCGTTTGGCAATTATCCATTTTCATTTTTGCCAGCGAGCCGAGGGCTATAACAAACTGCACCTGAAAAATACAAATACAATATTTACAGTAATTTATTAGCAGATTTTCCTCAAGTGAAATCAGCTATTGAGGTTGTTACTCCTGGCGCGATTATTAAAAAAATGTCTTCAAATATACATTAATCCTACCTAGGAAATGATGGAAATTAAATATGTTCAAATTTATGATATACTAACAAAGATATCCAACTTTCCTTGGGAAATCTTTTGACAATGAATAGTAGTGGTATTTTTTCCGCAAAGTGCACTCTATTTTTTATATTTCCTCTCTCCATGTTTACATGCCTTACCACAGCAGTGTCTGGTAACTTTAGCAAACTTTATAGAATATATATATATATATATATATATATATATATATATATATATATATATATATATATACATATATTAATAAGTTTGTTAAAAAAGTATTCTATTTATTTTTAAATGTACTTAATTTTTGCTACCTCCTTAGTAGGATTGAAGGGTATTTGAAGAAATTTTTGAATAATCACATCATTAACACAGCCTCAATAGCCCAAAATAGTTGAATAAATTATTTATTCATGAATTAATCTATCCATTTAGCCTATAGAATAAAATGAATTTATTCTGACAGACCTACTACTTGAGTTTCTGCGGTTCATTCAACTTTGGTACCGCTGTATATCCTACTGGAAAAAAATGCCATTCCTAACAGACAAACAAATACCCACTGATTAAACTTGATGTTTAGAGCATAGAGGTTGAAAATCGTCTTTAATGTGTGCAATGCAAAGATTAGGAATAGATTGGAAAGACATAAGTTTAATTTGGAGTTTTTACAAAAATCAGAGTACACAAATTATTATTAATGAATGTGAAAGGGAAGATAGAATAGAGAAAGGTGCCCTCTGTCACCTTATCTCTTCACTATGTTGATTGAAGAGGCAATAATGAAAATGAAAGAAATAATCAAGGCATACAGATTAACGGTAATTCCATTCATTGCCTCAGATTTCTAGATGATATTGCACTGCTGGCAAAGTCTCAAGTAGAGATGATTAGAATGCTGCAAGTCATAAAAGACGCTCTAGATCAGTTGAACTCAAAATAAATGCACATAAAACAAAATTGTGCTTGAAAAGTGAAGGAGTTTTGCTACTAGGAAGCATCATCACTGAATACAATGATAGTAGAGCTGAAGTCAATAAAACAATAGCACTTGTTAAACAAGCCTTCCAAAGGAAAATAAGTATTTTAACTAATATTGCTTATAAGAATGGCTTCCAAGAAAATGTTTGCTAAGTCTTTCGTATGGAGTGTACTGCTTTACGGGAGCGAAAGTTGGACTCTCCACAAAAGGGAATATAATAGGTTGGAAGCAATGGAAATGTGGATCTGGCGTAGAATCACTAGAACAAGTTGGACGCCAAAAAAATACAACATGGAAGTTCTAAATGAGGTAAGTGATAGCAAAAGTCTTATCAAGGCCGTGGAAAAAAAGAAGTTAAACTTCTTGGGCATATCAGAAGGTACAACGACTTCATTACTTATATATTTGAAGGTAAGATTCTTGGGCATAGGGAAAGAGGGAGAACTAGAAATCCTATTTTGAAGACATCAAGATTTGGCTGAGTATAGTAATATGAAAAGAGGTAGCAGCCGATAAAAGACAATGGTTGCAACTACAAGGCGTAGCCTGCTGCTCATGAATGCAAAGGGGGCTAGCAACCCCTTTCCTTCTCATTTCCACTTGATTCCTAATAATCTCTTTATTCGTTCTTAAAAGGAAAAATGTTATAAAATGTATTCATATTCTACAAGAAAAGGTCTAAAGTATGCTGACGATGTTTAACCAGATGAAACGTTGTTCCCCAACCCTCTGCTTTGGTGGGAGTACATTATTGTTTATTTAACTTTAACTAATGTTTTGTTTCAGGCCATTGTATACATAGTATGATGAAATTACACATTTTTTTGTTTTGTTTTTGAGAACATATCACGTTTATTGGTTACTTTAATGTAATAATATTTATTCCCATCCATATTATTATTATTATTTATGAATGTCCACTTTTAGCAATTAAGGCTAGTAGGGATGGGTTACCTACAGGTTACTGCCCTTTTCTAGCCTGGGTGGGACTAAGGATTTTATTTAATGATTTCCGTCACTCAATAAATTCCTATTGTCCAGGCGGGAATGTAACTCGCCACTCTAGGTTTACAATGCGAGATTAAAGCCAACGCTTTAACTCACAGGGCTAACAGAGCCCCATCATATAGCAGCTTCTTTATAATGATGCCAAATATGTTTATTTGAAGTGACAATCCTTTTTACATCAGATGTAGGTGAAAATAATAGTTCTTAAGGTTTAATCAAACCTCAAATTTAATATTCGATATTGGGACATTGAGAATTATGGTATATGCTATGAAGTACTTTCTCTATGAGTTCTCAAGATAATCAAAAAACATATGACTATTTCTATGTAATTTTTAATTATTTATTAATTTAAAAAACTGTATATATTATTATTTATTATCGACCACTTTTTGCTATTATGGCTATTTGGTAAAAGGACTCTACCAAAAGCTATACTGACTCTAAATTTGACTCAGTTATTAGTAATATTACATGCTGACAGATAAATTCCTTCCACCCTCAATAGTAAAATCTGTGTATGCTTGGGGAATATTTTTCACCAGGTAGGCCTTCAAATTTTGAATATTACAAAATAAAAACTTTCAATGCAAAACTCATCAAAACTAATGTTTTTGTATTACACAATATAAATGAAAACAAATAATAATTACTTATTAACATCCACTTTTTGAAACCAAAGCTAATTGGGACGGGTTATCAACAGGTTACCACCCTTTTCTAGCCAGGCTGGGACTAAGGATTTTATTTAATGAATTCCGCCACTAAATAAATTCCTTCCTATTGGCAGACAGGGAATGGAACTCGCCGCTCTAGGTTTACCATCTGAGATTAAAGCCAACGCCTTAACTCACATGGTTAACCTGAGCCCCAGCTCAACAAAGCTATAGCTTTAATTTTATGAAAATATGAAACATGTAAAGTGGATAGGGTTTTTGGCATAAGTATATACTTACTATTTGAAGAGATGTGATGTACTTCTTCCACCAAAGGTATTTCTGGACACTTGGGCCAAGGCTGGATAGCAGGTAGTATGTGTACATTATGATATGGATAAAAGAATTAACGCCAGCAAAAATCACACTTATCTCCTCTGAAAAAATGTTTTTTTTTTTTTAATTAATTTAAAAAGTGAAAAATATATATAATTCAACTCATAGAAACTGGGGAAATATGTTTAAATGTTTAAAATATACAACTTTTAGGACTGTTGGGAATCGGCTAATTGAGATGAAAGAATATATTTTGGTACTTATAGTTCCTGACACTTTTGGTATCCCATTTTCAAAGGCAATAGATCTTGGGAAATCAGCTATTGAGGTTGTTACTCATGATCCATTTTTCAAAACATTTCTTTAAATGTCCATAATCCTGACCAGAGATAACAAAAATGGCTATATATATATATATATATATATATATATATATATATATATATATATATATATATATATAAAATTTTGAACGGACTTCATTTTCATCATCTCCTGGGAAGGATCGATGGAAATTTGAGGAAATGTTTTGAAAATCACACCTCAATAGCTGATTTCCCTTAAGGGAAATCTGCTAATAAAATCAGATGGCCTCTTCTTTGAATCATTCCAGCATGTGGGAATTCTGCTTGGTATATCCAGCCTCCATCCTGATTTTTTTAAATTCATGTTTAGTAACATTCCAATTGCATAGAAACATTTCTATGTTGCAAAAATTCCAAGGATTTTTCTTAAATTACTTAAAAATAGATGCAATTAATTATACGTATACTCTTTTTATTAGCAAAATTGAATTGACAAAAATCAGCTATTGAGGTTGTACTCATGACATGCTTTACATAAAAATTGTTGAGTGCCCATCTGTTCTACCTAGAAAAAATGAAAATGAGGCTGATTCAAATGTATCAATGTTTAAACTTTTTATGTAAAGCTAAATAGCTACAATCGCCTAAAATACTGAGATCCTTCCCCCACCTTTACAATTTGTACCAATGACTGCACGTGCCCATCCAAATTGTACGACAACTACTAGCTTTTATTTAGCTGTGGAACTACCTAGCTTTGAGGTTAGACTTTTATACATTGCCCCGATGCCGAAGGCTGCTTGATTTACAACTTGTATAAAGAAGTAGTGGTGTATGGTGTCAACAATACAGTATGGGATATGCCGAACTGACAACTTGACCCCATACTAATGCAATCTGCTAGGCCTTGGCCTTTTAAGCAAAAGCCTTATTTATGTATTTATTAAACAAAATTAAAAGCTGTGTTTTTCTCTCTAGTACTTTAAAACAAATATTTAGACTATTAAGAGAATAAAAATTTACCTCTGACGTGTATAATAGAGAACCATGTGCTACACACCATAGATGAGTGATGAAATAAATGCAAAAATGTTATTTGGGATTGCTTCTTCCTCAATAAGAAAAATACCTGAAACATAAACAAATAAAAGATGTTTTAATCTTTCCTGTTCAACATATTAAGTACTACAACAGAATGATATATACATTATTTTAATTTAATATTGCATATATATTATTGCCTCCTCTTCTTGCCTAAATTCTAACTAACAACATGGGGCAAGACTGGAGGGTAGATTAAAGTTGCAGCCTGCATACTGATACTGGCTAATAGTCTATCATTAGTCAGCTGATGCAGGCTGCAGGCTGCCGAGGGATGGCTATCTAACAACTCTGCCCTTGAATAGTTGCAGCCTGCATACTGATACTGGCTAATAGTCTATCATTAGTCAGCTGATGCAGGCTGCAGGCTACCGAGGGATGGCTATCTAACAACTCTGCCCTTGAATAGTTGCAGCCTGCATACTGATACTGGCTAATAGTCTATCATTAGTCAGCTGATGCAGGCTGCAGGCTGCCGAGGGATGGCTATCTAACAACTCTGCCCTTGAATAGTTGCAGCCTGCATACTGATACTGGCTAATAGTCTATCATTAGTCAGCTGATGCAGGCTGCAGGCTACCGAGGGATGGCTATCTAACAACTCTGCCCTTGAATAGTTGCAGCCTGCATACTGATACTGGCTAATAGTCTATCATTAGTCAGCTGATGCAGGCTGCCGAGGGATGGCTATCTAACAACTCTGCCCTTGAATAGTTGCAGCCTGCATACTGATACTGGCTAATAGTCTATCATTAGTCAGCTGATGCAGGCTGCCGAGGGATGGCTATCTAACAACTCTGCCCTTGAATAGTTGCAGCCTGCATACTGATACTGGCTAATAGTCTATCATTAGTCAGCTGATGCAGGCTGCAGGCTACCGAGGGATGGCTATCTAACAACTCTGCCCTTGAATAGTTGCAGCCTGCATACTGATACTGGCTAATAGTCTATCATTAGTCAGCTGATGCAGGCTGCAGGCTGCCGAGGGATGGCTATCTAACAACTCTGCCCTTGAATAGTTGCAGCCTGCATACTGATACTGGCTAATAGTCTATCATTAGTCAGCTGATGCAGGCTGCAGGCTACCGAGGGATGGCTATCTAACAACTCTGCCCTTGAATAGTTGCAGCCTGCATACTGATACTGGCTAATAGTCTATCATTAGTCAGCTGATGCAGGCTGCCGAGGGATGGCTATCTAACAACTCTGCCCTTGAATAGTTGCAGCCTGCATACTGATACTGGCTAATAGTCTATCATTAGTCAGCTGATGCAGGCTACCGAGGGATGGCTATCTAACAACTCTGCCCTTGAATAGTTGCAGCCTGCATACTGATACTGGCTAATAGTCTATCATTAGTCAGCTGATGCAGGCTGCCGAGGGATGGCTATCTAACAACTCTGCCCTTGAATAGTTGCAGCCTGCATACTGATACTGGCTAATAGTCTATCATTAGTCAGCTGATGCAGGCTGCAGGCTGCCGAGGGATGGCTATCTAACAACTCTGCCCTTGAATAGTTGCAGCCTGCATACTGATACTGGCTAATAGTCTATCATTAGTCAGCTGATGCAGGCTGCAGGCTGCCGAGGGATGGCTATCTAACAACTCTGCCCTTGAATAGTTGCAGCCTGCATACTGATACTGGCTAATAGTCTATCATTAGTCAGCTGATGCAGGCTGCAGGCTGCCGAGGGATGGCTATCTAACAACTCTGCCCTTGAATAGTTGCAGCCTGCATACTGATACTGGCTAATAGTCTATCATTAGTCAGCTGATGCAGGCTGCAGGCTACCGAGGGATGGCTATCTAACAACTCTGCCCTTGAATAGTTGCAGCCTGCATACTGATACTGGCTAATAGTCTATCATTAGTCAGCTGATGCAGGCTGCAGGCTACCGAGGGATGGCTATCTAACAACTCTGCCCTTGAATAGTTGCAGCCTGCATACTGATACTGGCTAATAGTCTATCATTAGTCAGCTGATGCAGGCTGCAGGCTACCGAGGGATGGCTATCTAACAACTCTGCCCTTGAATAGTTGCAGCCTGCATACTGATACTGGCTAATAGTCTATCATTAGTCAGCTGATGCAGGCTGCAGGCTACCGAGGGATGGCTATCTAACAACTCTGCCCTTGAATAGTTGCAGCCTGCATACTGATACTGGCTAATAGTCTATCATTAGTCAGCTGATGCAGGCTGCAGGCTACCGAGGGATGGCTATCTAACAACTCTGCCCTTGAATAGTTGCAGCCTGCATACTGATACTGGCTAATAGTCTATCATTAGTCAGCTGATGCAGGCTGCAGGCTACCGAGGGATGGCTATCTAACAACTCTGCCCTTGAATAGTTGCAGCCTGCATACTGATACTGGCTAATAGTCTATCATTAGTCAGCTGATGCAGGCTGCCGAGGGATGGCTATCTAACAACTCTGCCCTTGAATAGTTGCAGCCTGCATACTGATACTGGCTAATAGTCTATCATTAGTCAGCTGATGCAGCCTGCAGGCTGCCGAGGGATGGCTATCTAACAACTCTGCCCTTGAATAGTTGCAGCCTGCATACTGATACTGGCTAATAGTCTATCATTAGTCAGCTGATGCAGGCTGCAGGCTGCCGAGGGATGGCTATCTAACAACTCTGCCCTTGAATAGTTGCAGCCTGCATACTGATACTGGCTAATAGTCTATCATTAGTCAGCTGATGCAGGCTGCCGAGGGATGGCTATCTAACCACTCTGCCCTTGAATAGTTGCAGCCTGTATACTGATACTGGCTAATAGTCTATCATTAGTCAGCTGATGCAGGCTGCAGGCTGCCGAGGGATGGCTATCTAACAACTCTGCCCTTGAATAGTTGCAGCCTGCATACTGATACTGGCTAATAGTCTATCATTAGTCAGCTGATGCAGGCTGCCGAGGGATGGCTATCTAACCACTCTGCCCTTGAATAGTTGCAGCCTGTATACTGATACTGGCTAATAGTCTATCATTAGTCAGCTGATGCAGGCTGCAGGCTGCCGAGGGATGGCTATCTAACAACTCTGCCCTTGAATAGTTGCAGCCTGCATACTGATACTGGCTAATAGTCTATCATTAGTCAGCTGATGCAGGCTGCAGGCTGCCGAGGGATGGCTATCTAACAACTCTGCCCTTGAATAGTTGCAGCCTGCATACTGATACTGGCTAATAGTCTATCATTAGTCAGCTGATGCAGGCTGCCGAGGGATGGCTATCTAACAACTCTGCCCTTGAATAGTTGCAGCCTGCATACTGATACTGGCTAATAGTCTATCATTAGTCAGCTGATGCAGGCTGCCGAGGGATGGCTATCTAACAACTCTGCCCTTGAATAGTTGCAGCCTGCATACTGATACTGGCTAATAGTCTATCATTAGTCAGCTGATGCAGGCTGCAGGCTACCGAGGGATGGCTATCTAACAACTCTGCCCTTGAATAGTTGCAGCCTGCATACTGATACTGGCTAATAGTCTATCATTAGTCAGCTGATGCAGGCTGCAGGCTACCGAGGGATGGCTATCTAACAACTTTGGCCTGGAATAGAACTGTCTTCACTCATGCCTTTGTTAGTGTGAACGGAATAATCGTCATGATGCCTTTATTGCTCGATGGTCTGATGCAGAAGGCAATGCGAAGCCACTGCATGCCCTTGTAACCCTCTTATTCCCTTGTTCAGTCCCTTGAAAATCAGATTTATCTGTTCATAAGACTAGTTACCACGTGTAGCTTGTAAATACTACATATGCTAGCTTGTAAATACTACATATGCTAGCTTGTAGATACTACATATGCTAGCTTGTAAATACTACATATGCTAGCTTGTAAATACTACATATGCTAGCTTGTAAATACTACATACATATGCTAGCTTGTAAATACTACATATGCTAGCTTGTAAATACTACATATGCTAGCTTGTAGATACTACATATGCTAGCTTGTAAATACTACATATGCTAGCTTGTAAATACTACATATGCTAGCTTGTAAATACTACATATGCTAGCTTGTAAATACTACATATGCTAGCTTGTAAATACTACATATGCTAGCTTGTAAATACTACATATGCTAGCTTGTAAATACTACATATGCTAGCTTGTAAATACTACATATGCTAGCTTGTAAATACTACATATGCTAGCTTGTAAATACTACATATGCTAGCTTGTAAATACTACATATGCTAGCTTGTAAATACTACATATGCATTATTAATCCTATTGCAGCATATCAACCCTTGGCGACTGAGGAACTGCAGCACTCCCAATTTCCACTTGATATTATCTATAACATTTAATATAATGAGCCTTTTTTCTTTAATTCTTTCTTTATACTTATATAATATATAATCCTTAAGCTTAATGCAGTAACCATTCCCCAGTTTATGAAAAAAGATACAAAAATCTTTGTATGGAATTGTGAGCTTCACAGTTGTAGCGGCGAGGTGCTTGACTGTTGTCACACAGGCAGCTCCTCAAGGGAGAGAGAGAACTGTCGTTCCCGCAGTGCAAAGGATTCGAAAAAAAAGTTGAGCTTTTGATAACGAAAATGAGGTCTGTTTTAAAAAAAAAAAGAAAGAAATATATATATAATCGGACCAATGGGAGGGGGGGGGGGTTCGAAAATTCAAAATATCTCCGTTACTTTAAGTCGGATCGAAAAATTTTATATAACCAATCTTATTGCAAATTAAATGTAAAATAAACATATACATACACATGTGTGTTTGTTATATACATTTATTCTCTATCCTGAATATTATCCGACATATTTGCATTTTTCAGTTTTCAGACTTCAGGAAACACCTACTCATTTCACATAAACAATACTCTGTTATATTATAAACCACATTATTCGAAGCTTAAATACCAAATATTATATTCCAGAGACCTTTATTATACGAGATACACGCAAATATGTTTTGTTGATCTTCCTCGTCTTTAAGTTTTTGGACTACTAAAATTTGATTGATTCAGATCAAAATTATTCTGATTCATTAAAAATTACAGTGCTAGATATAGTAGGTAATTTTCAATAAAATGAATACGTTATATTCTGATATGTTTCAGTTATTGTTTTTCTTTCCGGTGAGCCATTGGCAGACCTGTTTTTGTTTAGATTTGAGATACTTCCCGCCGGGAGATTTCTTATTATCGTTGGCATTTACTCACTTAATATTGACGGTGCTGTTGTGTTAGCAGTATGCAGATTTATCTATTGTTAAACTGCAAGAGGGAAATCTGCTTAGTTTACGCAGCCCCTGCGTGACGGACTTTATTTTTAATATTGGCTGAGGACATGGTTGTTCTTCATGCACCACTTCACATTAAATAAAAAATTATTAACTCCTGTGGAAATACTTCTAGTATGTAACTTTTGTTTAAAAAATGCACTTGTTATTAATGACCCCCCCCCCCGTTAGGTAATCTGGATGTGCTCTAACTGCAACATCCTTGGCTTTAATTAGTTGTGATTAGCAAGACTTTTCTCAAGTTTCCACTGAACAAATATTTTTAAGTATTGAATATGAGTTCATCAATAGAATAAGATGTAGACAGGCGATTGTAGAACCAAAGTCTTCTTCACATATTCACCTCTGTCTACATTAATTTTTTCCTTGAAATTTCACAATACTTTTGTCTTTCCGGTCTATCTATTCGGGGCTACGAGGTTGTCTAACCTGTTTGTTTACAATTCAGCCGCTTTCCGTTGTAGAGATTATTAACTTGTATTGTAAATTGACTGGAAGATTTCTCATTACCGTTTGTATTTATTCACTTAACATTCACGGTGGTGTTAGCTGTATGTATATTATCTATGACTCAGCACTTGCGTGACGGACATTTTGGTTTCACATGTCATGGACACGATATCTGCAATTTGTTTGTTTGTTACCTTTTCACGCATAAACGGGTGAACCGAATTTTATAAAACTTGGTATGTATATTACTACTAGCCCAACTTAGACGGTTTCGTTTTGCTTTTTCGGCAAATATGCACAAAACAAAAGTTGTCAACAATTTCATTGGGCACAAAAGACTCAGCGGAACTAAACAAAATTCGGTATATGAATTATTAGTAACTCCCCCATTATTATAAGTTGTACCAGCATTGCTAGGGTCGAGCAGGAGTGGGGATTATAAGGGAAATCTGAAATGAAAAACCGGGATATTTCGTTTCCTATTGGTTTCTTTACAATGATACTCATAACAAACGTTGTTTATTTTGTTATTTAAATTAACTTTTATTATATTTTATTCTTCAAACTAATATTTATATTCTATAAGTCTCCTACTTGCCAAGAAATACAATACGAACCTCCTACCTGATAGGAAACGTTCAGACGGGAAGTGTAGTTGTACACATTGAAGCATTGCCAATAAAAAAACCAAAAAAAAACCATCATCCTTCAGCATTCCTTAGCAACTATTTCATTAATATAAAACAAATTCCGTTCCCACAGATTACGGAAATTCAGCTTACGAAAATTAAATTATTTATGGTAAAAACCAAACAATGGGACATTAATTTATATAGAGGAAAATAAAAGAGATCGTTTGCTCTGACCGCATCCTGTCATGCGCAACAATCAGGGTACATAAATCTTTAGTAATAATATCCATTTGCCACGTTTTATACTTAACTGTTTTTTTTGAAAAATGAAGATATATACATAGAAACATACATACATATATATATATATATATATATATATATATATATATATATATATATATATTTATACTAGCTGAAATTCTTGTTATTTTCGCTTCAAATAAAGTGCTTCATAATATAAAAACTTATTGTTGATATGACATGAGTAGGAGTGGGGGCTTCAGTAAACCCCCCTCCCCGAATACTAAAAAACGCCAATATATCGATTAATATTAAAGCTAATGAAAACACGTACATAACAACATTTATAGAATTGTTAATTTGCAATAAGATTGGTTCTATACAACTTTTCGATCCGACGAATAACAACGGAGATATTTCGAATTTTCGAAAATCTTCCCCTTTAAACCCCCCCCCCTCCCCCTGGTCCGATTTTAATCGTTAACAAACTATATCTTTCTTGTTACATAAAACTACTAAATATCGAGTTTGGTAACGATTAAACAATAATTGCGACCGCTAGAGCGGTAACAGACATACACACACACACACACACACACACACACACACACACACACACACACACACACACATATATATATATATATATATATATATATATATATATATATATATATACCGTTTTGAACGGACCTCATTTCCGTCATCTCCTGGGTAGGATCGATGGACATTTGAAAAAAAAATTCGAAAATCGCTTCATGAGTACGACCTCAATGAGGTCCGTTCAATATTTTTGATATATATATATATATATATATATATATATATATATCCATCTTCATATATTTGTCTGTTACCGCTCTAGCGATCGCAATTATTGTTTGATCGTCACCAAACTCGACATTTACTCGTTTTATATAAAAAGAAAGATCAAGTTCGTTAATGGCTGAAATCGGACCTGTGGGAGGGGGGGGGGGTAAAAGATGGGGATTTTTCGAAAATTCCAAATATCTCCGTCATCAATTCTTTGATTGAAAAAATTAGCGGGGCTGCTGCTCCAGAAAATTTTTAGTTTTTGTTTTAAAATAGTGTAGAAGGAAACAAACATGTATAAAAAGAAAATTTATTCAGAAACTTGATAAAATTCTAAAAGAACAAAATCAAACATTTTTTACTTACTTTAACTTAAATTGTTAAAGTTCAAGCTTAATTTATTCATTGGAAAATGAAATCCATTCTTTTCCACATCAGTGTTGTTGGAAGTGAAGAATATTGTGTATTTCGAGAGAGAAAAATACCTCCAATTCTACACAATTTATTTTTTCTTTTGTGAAGAATAGGACGTCTTTTTCTCTCTCCGTGTAAATCCATCCTTCTTGTTTTAATTCGCCCGAAAAGGTCAATAATTTTCACCTTCATCTCTGGATGACAACTGGGGAAATCAGCACGGCAGGGTCGGCACTGCGGGACCGACAGTGCTCTCTCTCCCTTGTGGAGCTGCCAGTGTGCACAACAGCCAAACACCTCGCCGGTCCAACTGTGAAGAGCACAGTTCCATACAAAGATTTTCGTATCTTTTAGCAGATTTCCCTTCAGGGAAATCAGCTATTGAGGTTGTACTCATGACGGGATTTTCGAAATATTTCTTCAAATGTCCATCGATCCTACCTAGTAGATGACGAAAATGAGGTCCGTTCAAAACTGTGTATATATATATATATATATATATATATATATATATATATATATATATTTGTCTGTTCCCGCTCTGGCGGTCGCAATTTTTGTTTGATCGTTACCAAACTCGATATTGAGTCGTTTTATGTAAAAAGAAAGATCCCGTTTTTTAACGGCTGAAATCGGACCAGTGGGGGGGGGGGGTTTAGAGGGGAGGATTTTCGAAAATTCGAAATATCTCCGTTACTATACGTCGGATCGAAATCAGACAGAAATCAATCTTATTGCAAATTAAATTTACTATAAATATTGTTCTATACATTTATTCTGTATCGTGAATATTAACTGAGATATTTGCATTTGTATTCTGCATGTGCTCGGCAGCAGTGGCTATGTTCGGACTTTCCGCCGTGAGCTCTGGCGGCCGTTTTCGTAACTATTCGTCCCTCGTGAATAGGTTTAGAGGTTTCTTACTACTACAGCTGTTATTAGGCAGATTTCTCTATTGTAAAACTTGGGAAATCTGCTTAGTTTACGCAGCCCCTGCGTGACGGACTTTTTTCATAAACTGGGGGATGGTTACTGCATTAAGCTGAAGGATTATATATTATACAAGTATAAAGAATGAATTAAAGAAAAAAGGCTGATTATATTTAATGTTATAGATAATATCAAGTGGAAATTGGGGGTGCTGCAGTTCCACAATGCCTATACACGAGCCGCCACTGCACAGTTCAATATGTCTAAGGCAATATTAATCATAATGTTGGATATGATTCGTTCACCATTAGTTGTTGCAACACCATTACTGAGCTAGCTTCGCTCGCCAAATATTTAGTCAGAATAATGAGTCTGAATGGTATTCATTGCGAGGCTATTATGCGCTCTATTGGTTCAATACAAAGTTTAAAAATTAATGTTGCATAGGTTTCTATACTTACTGTGTCTAGCAGGTCAATAATCTTGTTGACATAATAAAATTTCATAGCTTCCATGATCTAAGAAAAAACAAAAACAAGTTACCAAAATAATGTAGAGAAGTAATTATCATTAAATTAATAATGTATTTATTTTTCGTCAAAAGTGCACAAAACAAAAGTTGTTTACTTGCATATTTAAAGTAAATAATTTGTTATATGTAGTATAAACATGATATAGAATAAATACTGTTGCAGGACACCATTTTGATTAGTAGTAAGTTTATTATAATAAAGTAGAATTTAATAGAGTAAAGTTTAATAGATATAGGCATATTCTGATAAATGATGTTGTGTGAACTGGCCTCCTGAGAGCAACCGTATCTTGGTAAACGACGCTGATAGGTTTTCAGAACACCAAGGAAAAATGCATTTATTTGTAAATTATATGTATTGTTTATGTGAGTTTAGGTTGGTATTTAGGTATGTAGGCTAGTTAGTTAGGCTCTTGCTGCCACTTCTCTCAACAGAGGCAAAGGAGTCGCAGCTGCTGAGGACTTTTCGGACTTAAACTAAATCTCCCAAATGTTGCAGTTTTATGCTTAGCTGTGCTCGGTGAGTTAGGCTAAGTTACCTGGCGTAATTTATGTATTCAAACTTTTATATCTCTCATTAAATGGAGGCCGCTGGTATGAGGAAACCCAACGGTACAGCGGGGGCAGAGGTCGGGAAAGAAATGATGTTATGTTTTTAGATTTATTTGATAGTACTAAGTGTGTTGGAGATTAGTGAGGTTATAAATCTCCGCCCCTCCCACCTCTTTTGTTATTTATTTTCACTCGAAATGTAAACTATAAGAGCATTTCGATTATTTAGTTTTAGCAGATTTTTTATAATGTATTATTTAAACAAAGTCGTTTGCACATCGTATGGCAGTGGACGTTGTAGGGAATCTCTTTAATTCTGGTATATATTATCTTATTTCCTTTGATATCTTGACGTTATTGAAATAACATTGTACTATCTATAACTATTAAACGTTACTGGGAAATGCCGTTATGTCAAAAGACAATATGCGTTTAAAGTGTTTATGATTGTTTAAATCAGGTATGGGCAACCTTGAACATGTTGCGGGCCAAACTTTAGTCTGCAAATACTTTCGCGGGCCGCTTTTAAAAGTAGTCCATTTTAAAGTAGTGTTCATAATTTTTAACGATAGATATCAGACATGAAATTATAACGACAATGTAATTATAATACAATTTATTAAAAAAATGAAATGAAAAAAATAGGTACAATTTGCTACAATCAATGAGCTTGAATTTGGTAATTAAACCATCGATGTTTGGATTAATTCCACTGATACAAAGACGATCCAAATTATCGTCAGTCAGCCTTGTACGATGTTTTGATTTATTAACTTTCATCATTGAAAAGAACTGTTGCCATTTATAAGTACTGCCAAACAGTACAAATCTCTCACCTTCCTCATTTGGAGTAAGTAGTGTAATATTTTTGTTTGATTGGGTTTTCAAAATGTTTCGTGGGCCGGATCACACCTTACCGCGGGCCTGTGGTTGCCCACATATGGTTTAGAGTGTTATCCAGAAGCCTTACTATCAAAATATCATTATTAAGTCAACAATGGTTTGCCGGGTTAATAAAACTATGAGCCTGAGGTTAGCCATGTGAGTTAAAGTGTTGCCTTAACTCACATAGTAAAGCTAGAGTGGTGAGTTCGATTCCCGCCTGGACAAGGGGAATTTATTTAGTTACGGAATTCATTAAATATAATCCTTAGTCCCAGCCTGGCTAGAAAAGGTTGGTAACCTGTAGATAACCCGTCCCAATTAGCCTTAGCAGCAAGTGAACGTTACTAAATAATAACAATAAAATTCTAATTGTAATTACCATGTGCTGTGCAGCAGGATCATTGTTGTTGGCGGCAGACACAGGATGACAGACATTGCTCCAGAACCTCAGCCCGTTCAGGCCCATCATCTCGATATACTGCGACAAACGAGGAGTTAACAATCAATAATAATAAATAAAAAAAAATACAAGAAGAAAGAAGGAATATAAAAGATCACAACACAGGCCACTAAGTATTTATCTCAAAAAATAAAAGTTCAAAGAGAACAATATTCGGTATTTCAGCTTCAAATAAAGTACTTCAAGATATAACAGCTTGTCGTTAATATGACATGAGGAGGAGTGGGGGTTTGCTGAAGGCTGAATACTCAAAAATTCAAATATCTCCATTAATGTTCAAGTTAAAAATAAATGTATATAACAATATTTATAGTGCATGTAATTTTCAATAAGATTGGTTGTATACCGCTGTTGGTTGTATTTTACATAACACGCTTAAATATCGATGTTTGGTAACGATTAAACAATAATTGCGACCGCTAAAGTCGTAACAGACAAATATATAAAGGTATATATATGTATATATGTATATATATATATATATATATATATATATATATATATATATATTTGTCTGTTACCGCTCTAGCGGTCGCTATTATTGTTTAATCGTTACCAAACATCGATATTTAAGCGTGTTATGTAAAAAGAAAGATCTAGTGCGTTAACGGCTGAACTCAGGGCCGTGGAATGGGGAGGGGGGGGGTTAGAGGGGAATTTTCGAAAATTCGAAATATCTCCGTTACCTACTATACGTCGGATCGGAAAAGTGTATAGAACCAATCTTATTGTATATTAAATGTACTATAGTTATTCTCTATCTTGAATATTAAAGGAGATATTTTCAGTTTTCAGCCTTCAGCAAACCCCCCCCCCCACTTCTACTTATGTTACATAAACAATACTCAATTATATAATCAACCACATTATTCGAACCTTAAATACCAAATATTGTCTTCAAGAAACCTTTATTGTACGAGATACATGCAAATATGTCCTGGTGACCCCCCCGTCTTGGACTAATAAAATTTGATTGATTGAGATAACAATTATACCGCCTCATTATTAATTACAGTACTAGATATACTAAATAGTTCTCTATAAAATTAATATCAATATATTAATATTCCTGTATACTTCAGTAATTGTTTTTCTTTCGGGTGTGAGGCTGGCAGAACTGTTTGATTACATTTCAAACGCTTCCCGTCGGCAGGTTATTGAAATTGACTGAAACATTTCTTATTTCCGTTTGTATTTATTCACTTAATATTCACGGTGGTGTTGTGTTAGCAGTATGTAGATTTATCTATTACTAAACTTCACGAGGGAAATCTGCTTAGTTTACGCAGCCCCTGCGTGACGGACTTTATTCGTCATCTACTAGCTTGGATCGATGACAGTTGAAGAAAAATTTTGAAAATCGCGGCATGAGTAAGACGTCAATAGCTGATTTTCATTAAAGGAGATCTCCTGAAAGGGTGGTAACCTGTATATAACCCGCCCAATTATCTATCTAAAAGAGGACGTTAATTATTATTATTATTTATTAACGTCCACTTTTTGCAACTCAGGCTAATTGGGACGAGTTATCTAAAGGTTACCACCCTTTTCTAGCCAGGGTGGGACTTAGGATGTTATTTAATGAATTTCGTCACTAAATAATTTCCTTTGCCCAGGCAAGAATCGAACTCGCCACTCTAGGTTTACCATGTGAGATAAAGGTCAACGCTTTAACTCGCATGGCTAACCTGACCCCCAAAAGTGGACGTTAATAAATAGTAATAATTAATGTTAATTATTGTCATTAATTATAATTAATGTCTTACCTGTCTAGCCACAGGTAAGACATTAAATGTCCGTCACGCAGGGGCTGCGTAAACTAAGCAGATTTCCCACGTGAAGTTTTACAATAGAGAAATCTGCCTAATAACAACTGTAGTAGTAAGAAACCTCTAAACCTAAAACATTATTTAGGGCGTAATAACCCAGAAGTTTCTAGCCCCAAAAAACAGTTAACCTAACCTCTAAACCTATTCACGAGGGACGAATAGTTATGGAAATGGCCACCAGAGCTCTCGGCGTTAAGTCCGAACATAGCCTACGTGATCACACGCAGATTACAAATGCAAATATCTCGGTTAATATTCAAGATAGAGAATAAATGCATATAACAATATTTATAGTACATTTAATTTGCAATAAGATTTGTTCTATACAATTTTTCGATCCGATGCATAATAACGGAGATATTTCGAATTTTTGAAAATCCCCCCCTCTAAACCCCCCCCCCCTCCCACTGGTCCGATTTCAGCCGTTAACGAACTTGATCTTCCTTTTTACATAAAACGATTAAATACCGAGTTTGGTGACGATTAAACAAAAATTGCGACCGCTAGAGTGTTAACAGACAAATATATATATATATATGTCTATATATATATATATATCTATATATATATATATATATATATATATAGATATATATATATAGTTTTGAACGGACCTCATTTTCGTCATCTCCTGGGTAGGATCGATGGACATTTGAAGAAATTTTTCGAAAATCGCGTCATGAGTACGGCCTCAATAGCTGATTTCCCTTAAGGGAAATCTGCTAACAAAAAAATAAATAGTATTAATTAATGTCTAACCTGTGGCTACTTGTCGTTTTTAAAATGTCATATGTTTTATTAATTTTCGATATTGTACATAAAATAAAGCGGGGATTGTGAGCTAACGGGGATTGGCGAGTACTCACGAAGTAGAGGAGATGGCAGTTCATGATGATTTGCATCGTGTTGTAGAGTAGAATGACACCTCTCAGCTGGAACGGCTTCCTGTCACTCATCATCTTGGGGCCCCACACCTTGATGATGGCGAAGTAAGTCGTGAACACCACTAGCAAGTGATGATGGGTGCTCAGCAACGCCGGGAACTGATCCAACAGGCCAGCCTCTGAAACAACATACATTATCATATTAAACACTAATATTATTTTCCATAACAGTTGTTTTTTGTATTTCGGTTTGCAACATATGAAATGCCTATTTGTAGAGTATTGCTCAGGGAAACAAGAGTATTGTCTACAACACAAATTTTAGTAGTCCAAGAATTAAAGAAGGGGGGGGGGATGAACAGAACGTATTTGCATATATCTCACAAAGTAAAAGGTTACACGAGTCTAAACCTATTTCACGAGAGACCAACAGTTACGGAAACGGCCAAACTAATCCGGAATCAGACGATGAGACACGACTATAGCCGTTCTTATCTCGTCCGTTATCCGCACATACTTAATAAAAATGCAAATATCTCGGTTAGTATTCAAGATAGAGAATAAATGTATATAACAATGTTTATAGCACATTCAATTTGCAATAAGATTGGTTCTATACACTTTTTCGATCCGACTTATACTAAATGAGATATGATGAACATTCGGAATGAAGAAAACTTTCGAAAATCGCGTCAAGAGTACGACCTCAATAGCTGATTTCCTAACGGGAAATGTGCTAACACTGGTAATTAATGAGTGGAAAAATTTATGGAATAACAGTAATATTAGAGAAGTCAAATCGAACTTGCTGAATTGGAATTGATTTAAGACAAACAGTTAAGACATGGCCATCAAGCAAGAGGAGCAGACGAAGAGAGGAAGTTGTGCTGACCAGACTCCGCATTGGCCATTCCTTGCTGACCTACGGACACTTAATGACAAACAAGGACACACCGACTTGTAGACATTGCAACGGAACTTTAACTGTACATCACATATTGACTGACTGTCGACCAAGAGACAATTTAGGCATTCCACATGACAGGAACTTTTGAGCGATAACAGTAATTACCTAGACTCAATCGTTAAACATCTAAAAGACATTAATATATACAACACACTAGAATCTACAATTTCTACACACTACTCTTCTCTTCTTTTCTACATTAGCAGGGTGCATACACTTTAATTTTAGCAGATTTCCCTTAAGGGAAATCAGCTATTGAGGTTGTACTCATGACGGAATTTTCGAAATTTTTCTTCAAATGTTCATCGATCCTACCTAGTAGATGATGAAAATGAGATCCGTTCAAAACTGTGTATATATATATATATATATATATATATATATATATATACTATATATGTGTGTCTGTTACAGCTCTAGCAGTTGCAGTTTTTGCTTTATCTTTACCAAACTCGATATTTAGTCGTTTTATGTAAACGAAACTTTAACTGTACATCACATATTGACTAACTGTCGACCAAAAGGCAATTTAATCAAAGTCTTATGTAAAAAGTCCGTCTCGCAGGGGCTGCCTAAACTAAGCAGATTTCCCACGTGAAGTTTTACAATAGAGAAATTTCACAAGAGTCGAGCAGTTAATGAAACGGCCGAACTAGCTTTTGGCGGGAAAGTCAATTCGTCCGTTATCCGCTCAGATTTAATAAAAATTGCAAATATCTCGGTTAATATTCAAGATAGAAAATAACTGTATATAGCGATATTTATAGTAAATTTAATTTGTAATAAGATTGATTCCGTATAATTGTTCGATCCGACTTATAGTAACGGAGATATTTTTAATTTTCGAAAATCCCCCCCTCTAAACCCCCCCCTCCCACCGGTCCGATTTCAGCCATTAACGAACTAGATCTTTATTTTTACATAAAACGACTAAATATCGAGTTTGGTAACGATCAAACAAAAATTGCGACCGCTAGAGCTGTAACAGACAAATATATATATATATATATATATATATATATATATACACAGTTTTGAACGGACCTCATTTTCGTCATCTACTAGGTAGGATCGATGAACATTTGAAGAAAAATTTCGAAAATTACGTCTTGAGTACAACCTCAATAGCTGATTTCCCCCATGGGAAATCTGCTAAAATGAATGAAGCTGACCAGCTGAATGGCAAACTGTCGGTTTGAATGTAAGCTGCTGATAAATAGGACCATTCGGCGGGAGTTGAACCCTACACTTATCACACTCCACAAATGTTTGCTATCATTACATCATGTTGTACATTGTGCTTATTTTTTATAGTGTTAGCGCAGAATGAGATGAAAGGAGCAGACATCAGGCTGGCAGAGGTCTGCCAACTGATCCATGACAAACCTTTATCGTCTCATTCAACTTTCTTACTGATAAAATACATCTGATAGCGTTATATAAAATGTTGCAAGAACCGGCTAAAAATTTCTATGACTTCAAATATATTTCTATTTAGCAAGTTGTTTTAAATCTAAGAGAAAATGCTCAAATATAATGGAAAGACTTCAAGGTTTTAACGATATATTTTTTTTATTGTTTGTGAGGAATCTGTTTGTTCCCGTGCTGAAAGAAAAGCCATTGTGAACATATTCATTCTCGGTTCTGTTTTTTCCATGAATACTATTATCATATCCATTAGCAATATACTTTACTCAGCTCTAATAGCTTTCAACGATTCATACTTTCCTTTTAGCAGATTTCCCTTAAGGGAAATCAGCTATTGAGGTTGTACTCATGACGGAATTTTCGACATTTTTCTTCAAATGTCCATCGATCCTACCTAGTAGATGACGAAAATGAAGTCCGTTCAAAATTATGTATTTATATATATCTATATATATATATATATCTATATCTATATATATATAGATATATATATTTGTCTGTTACCGCTCTAGCGGTCGCAATTTTCGTTTGATCGTTACCAAACTCGGAATTTAATCGTTTTATGTAAAAAGGAAGATCAAGTTCGTTAATGGCTGAAATCGGACCAGTGGGAGGGGGGGTTTAGAGGGGAGGGTTTTCAAAAAGTCGAAATATCTCCGTTATTATGCATCGGATCGAAAAATTGTATAGAATAAATCTTATTGCAAATTCAATTTACTATAAATATTGTTCTATACATTTTTTCTGTATCTTGAATATTAACCGAGATATTTACATTTGTATTCTGCTTCTCGTGTGGTCGCCTAACTTCGGGTCTAGTCGGACTTTCCGCCGAGAGCTCTGGTGGCCGTTTCCATAACTATTCGTCCCTCGTGAATAGGTTTAGAGGTTAGGTTAACTGTTTTTTGGAGCTAGAAACTACTGGGTTATTACGCCCTAAATAATGTTTTAGGTTTAGAGGTTTCTTACTACTACAGTTGTTATTAGGCAGATTTCTCTATTGAAAAACCACGTGGGAAATCTGCTTAGTTTACGCAGCCCCTGCGTGACGGACTTTTTTTTAGTCATCGGTATTCTAAATACGAATAGGGAATATGCTGTGATATGAGATCAAAAGTGAGTCATAGCAGCACGTGGAAATCCTGCTTTCAATGGGAGTGCACTGCCTTTCACCCACCATAAGAAATTATTGAAAAACAAATTCTGTTTAAACGAGAGAACGCATTTCTCACGTGTTCGTCTAAAAAAAAAAATGTTAAAAAAGATTTGCCGGCAAATCCTTGAGGTGTTGCAAAGACGTCTTGTCTTTTCCAATGAGCTTCGGTGGATGAGTTGGTAGCGTAATCGCAACATCTCGAGATCGAATCTCGCTCGGAAATTACTCTTTTTTTCTGGAATTTTTTTATTTTTTGTTTAAAAAAAATGTTATTCGGATGACAATGGTATTGAAGAATAGAATGAATTCTAATAAAATCCTCTCCAGATAATATTTTGCAATTATATTCAATCAAATACGAGCAGTAAAAGAGATGCTTGATAAAAATGTTGGGCATTTGAGGAATCTTTTTTAAAATTGCGCCATAAGTACGACCTCAATAGCAGATTCCCCTGAACGAAATAATTTTAATTTTTGAAATTCGCTCTCTAACCAGCCCCCCTCCCCTCCCGTTGTTCTAGTTTCAGCTGTTATCGAGCCTCATCTTTAGTTTATATACTCGCATACATATCATTTTGTATGGACGTCACTTCTGTCATCTTCTAGGTAGAGTCGTGGGACATTTAAAGACATTTTTCGAAAATCGCGTCACGAGTCAGCTTGATATCCCTTAAGGGAAATATGCTAATACTAAAAACGACATTTTTCTGCTGACGTTTCGGTTGTTGGCAGCCTTCATCAGGGAGGAGCAGCTAGTTGATGAGAACACAGCTGATACAGCTGGCTACCATGGAGTTGCTAATGCTGCATCTCGAGGAGCAACAACATTCATCGGTCTAATCAATTACAACTTTCACTCAGCGGACTGTTTCTAATCAGCCATTAGTCAACAATGCTCCATCAATATTGACGAAGGACTAGTTAACCCCTTCGCTACCTATATAGCACGTCGGATCAGTGACGACTAACTGTTGAATCTGACTAGGTGTGCTATTTCCCTTAATGGAAATCAGCTATTGAGGTCGTACTCATTTGGAAAAATTTCTTCAAATGTTCCTACCTGATATGACGAAAATGAGGTCCGTTCAAAATTATATATATATATATATATATATATATATATATATATATATATATATATATATATATATATATTCTATTTTTGAGGCTGCATTGCTGGGAAGTATCGTCATTGCGAGGACTTCGGCTATCTGCTCCAGCGGTTGGAATTATTGCTGTTCTGCAAATTTTCGATGGAAATGCGTCCATCTTCGTCAGGCGTAAAGTTGATTTGAATGGCTACTTCAATTATCATATGTTTTGGAGTTATATTTTATTTCAGTATGGCTTTCCACTGAATAAAACTCCAAAACATATGATAATTGAAGTAGCCATTCAAATCAACTTTATGCCTGACGAAGATGGACGCATTTCCATTGAAAATTTGCAGAACAAAAATTCCAACCGCTGGAGCAGATAGCCGAAATCCTCACAATGACAATATATATAGGGTTGGGGAAAAAGTAATTTCGGTATTTTTCATGTTTTTCAAAGCGCATTTATTTATATAAATTTTTGATATTAATCATGATATATGAGCCGTTTTGATCGATGACCTTCTGCCATTTTTTTTGGTAAAACCATTATACCTTCACTATAGAAGTTCAGTGATTTCTGGGCGAAAACCTGAATCAAGTGATTTTCACAAGCCTCTTTTGATTCCAGCTTTACACCATTAAGAGAGTTCTGAAGAGAACGAAACAAGTGGTAGTCAGACGGTGCAAGGTCCGGGCTGTATGGTGGATGCATCAAAACTTCCCAGCCAAACTCTCGTAATTTTTGCCGAGTTACCAAAGATGTGTGTGGTCTAGCATTGTCGTGATGGAATACAACGCCTTTCCTATTGATCAATTCTGGCCGTTTTTCTTGAATCTCCTGCTTCAACCGTATTAGTTGTTGGCAGTAGAGAGTCGAATCAATGGTTTGGCCAGGTTTGAGCAGCTCATGATGAACAATGCCTTTCCAATCCCACCAAACACTCAGCAGCACCTTCCTTAGTGTCAGTCCAAGCTTTGCCACTGTTTGTGAAGTTTCTCCGGGTTTCGACCACGATCTTTTTCGCACATTATTGTCGTACGTGATCCACTTTTCATCACCTGTAATCATTCTTTTCAAAAATGGCTCGATTTCATTTCGTTTCACCAGCGATTCACAAATGGAAACTCTGTCCATTAAATTGTTTACAGTTAATTCGTGTGGAACCCATATATCGAGCTTCTTTTGGTATCCATTCTTATGTAAATGGATCAAAACTGTTTTATGGTCGATGTTTAGCTCCATAGCGATGTCACGAGATGAAATGTGTCGGTCTTCCTCAATTTTTTGAAGTAGCCCCTGCCAGGGCGAGGTTCATCATTAAGGTCAACATTTCCGGAACGAAATCTAGCAACCCAGTTCTGACACTGACGTTCACTTAAACAGACATCACCATAAACACCACACAATTTTCGATGAGCCTGAGCTGCATTTATCCATTTTCGGAAGTAAAAAAGCAATACATGACGAAAATGGCCTTCTGGAATCTCCATTTTCAAAGCGCAATAACGTTCGACTGAGTAAATGAATGGAACTGTAGAGAAAGATATTTGGAATGTTCTATAGATTATGACCTTTCAAACGTGGTATAGTATGGCTTCACTGAATAAGGATTACAAGAGGTAAGCGACTTTGATACGCGACTATTGGCATAAACCGAAATTACTTTCTCCCCAACCCTATATATATATCTATATATATATATATATATATATATATATATATATATATATATATATATATATATATTCAACTGTTAACGCTCTAGCGGCCGCATTTTTGTTTGATGTTTACCAAACTCGGTATTTAATCGTTTTATGCAAAAAGACAGATCAAGTTCGTTAACGGCTGAAATCGGACCAGTGGGTGGGGGGAGGTTTAGAGGGGGGATTTTTTAAAATTCGAAATAACTCCGTTACTATACGTCTGATCGAAAAATTGTACAGAATCAATCTTCTTGCAAATTAAATTTGCTATAAATAGTGTTATATACATTTATTCTCTATCTTTAATATTAATCGATATATTTGCGTTTTTTAGTATTCGGGGAGGGGGGGGGGGTTTACTGAAGCCCTACTCCTACTCATGTCATATCAACAATAAGTTGTTATATTATGAAGCACTTTATTTGAAGCCTAAATAACAAGAATTTCAGCTAGTATATATATATATATATATATATATATATATATATATATATATGTTTCTATGTATATATCTTCATTTTTAAAAAAGACAGTTAAGTATAAAACGTGGCAAATGGATATAATTACTAAAGATTTATGTATCCTGATTGTTGCGTATGACAGGATGCGGTCAGAGCAAACGATCTCTTTTATTTTCCTCTATATAAATTAATGTCCCATTGTTTGGTTTTTACCATAATTTAATTTTCATTACTATACGTCGGATCAAAAAAGTCCGTCACGCAGGGGCTGCATAAACTAAGCAGATTTACCTCGTGAAGTTTTACAATAGAGAAATTTCACGAAAGCCGAACAGTTACGAAAACGGCCGAACTAGCTTTTGGCGGGAAACTCACTCTCATCCGTTATCCGCCCCGTTATGTATATGTATTTGTCTGTTAAGGCTTGTTTGATCGTTACCAAACTGGATATTTAATCGTTTCATGTAAAAAGAAAGATCATGTTCGTTAATGGCTGAAATCGAACCAGTGGGAGGGGAGGGGGGACGGTTAAAGGGGGAGGTTGTTGAAAATTCGAAATATCTCCGTTACTATACATCGGATCGATAAATTGTATAGACCAATATTTATAGGGAATTAAATTTATAATAATATTGGTTCTATATAATTTTCCATTTCGACAAATAATAACAGAGATATTTCGAATGTTGAACCCCCCCCCCACCTCCCATTGGTCCGATTTGTACCATTAACTTATATTTCTGCTTCATCATATAACAGCTTATTGCTAATATGGCATGAATAGGAGCAGGGTATACTGAAGGCTGAAAACTACAAAATCAAAATAATTTTCTCATACCAAATGAACTATCTCAGAAAAAACAAGAAATTCAAGTTAAATTTTGATGTGCCACGTGTAAGGGATATCAGCTTTATGTGGTGCATTTATTTTTATAAATGATAATTTATTATTCTTGATTACCACAGTCGATAAATTATGGAGGTCCATTGTGGATAATCCCAGTACTTTTAATAGTTTGGCTATTCTCTGGAATATTGAACCTATCAGTAAACCTTTCACGCTCCATTTTTCAATAGAGTACTTCAAGTTCAAGAGTATTTTCCCTTGAAGTACTCTCAGCAAGGTTCATAAATCCTCATCTACTTCTGTTGATTGCTTGATATTTGTTTCGAACTTGACTGTGGCATCAAGGATGACTCCTTCGTTTTCTCTCTGTCTCTGTCTCTGTCTGTCTCTCTCTCTCTCTCTCTCTCTCTCTCTCTATATATATATATATATATATATATATATATATATACATATATACATACTAGCTCAAATACCCGGCTTCGCTCGGGAATACATTTGAGGCTGAATGGTGATGGTATTCTTTTGGCAAGGCTTTACTTTGCACAATATTTTGACATTTACCCGTCCCAGTGTTTAGGGTTAATACCCGTTGTTGGCATTTGTTAATAATAAAATTAATTTTTTATGTAAGACTTCACTGTCCTCCATATTGTCATATTTCCCGTTTCCTGTGCATTATGCATAGATTTAAATTATTAAGGACAAAATATTATAATAATATATTATAATTTGAATTATTTTTTCCAGGTTCATAGTTCATATTGAAAAGAATTGTTGAGCAAATTTCTCTAAATAACAAAATAATCAATTTTTGTTATGTGCATATTTGCTGAAACCCCAAAAGGAAACGAAATATCACTATTTTTAATTTCAGACCTCCCTTATAACCCCCACTCCTGCCCGTCCCTAGAAATTTTAGTATTGCTTATTATAAGGAAGGCGTTAGTGCTAATACACATACCGAGTGTTTTATTTAGTTCGGTTGAGTCTTTTGTGGCAAATAAAATTGTTGACTCCCGCTATAAGTTTTAGCGTATAACGCCTTTATACTTCGGTATACGACGATAGTGTATATAACAAAAGTTACTCCAAATAACAAAATAAACAACTTTTGTTTATAATAGCAAAAAATGCATTAGGAAACGAAATATTGCTATTTTTAATTTCAGCCCTCCGTTATAACCCCCACTCCTGTTCGTCTCAGAGAATATTAACATAGCCTAAAGTCTAAGTTGGGTTAGTAGTAGTATACATACCAAGTTTCATAAAATTCGATTCAGCCGTTTATGCACCATAACTGCATTTTGTTTCTTTGGTGTTTATTTATTTGTTTGTTTGTTTGTTACCTTTTCACGCATAAACGGCTGAACCGAATTTCATGAAACTTGGTATGTATATTACTACTAACCCAACTTAGACTTTAGGCTATATTAATATCCTCTGAGACGAACAGGAGTGGGGGTTATGAGGGAAGCCAGAAATTAAAAATAGCGATATTTCGTTTCCAATTGGTTTTTCGGTAAATATTAACATAACAAAAGTGGTTTATTTTGTTATTTAGAGTAACTTTTGTTATGTACACCTTTTTCTTATACCGAATTATAAACGAGATATACGCTAAAACTTATAGCGGAAGTGAACAATTTTATTTGGGACAAAAGACCCAACCGAAATAAATAAAACTAGGTATGTGTATTAGCACTAACGCTTTCATTATCACAAGCCATAACAAGATTACTAGGGATGGGCAGGAGTGGGGGTTGTAAGGGAGGCCTGAATTTAAAAATAGCGGCATTTCGTTTTCTATTCGTTTTTCGGCAAATATGAACATAACAAAAGTTATTTATTTTGTTATTTAGAGTAACTTTTGTCTTATTCATTTTTGTCTTTTATCAAAGTATAAACGATATATACACTATAAACTAAAGCGGGAGTCAACTATTTCATTGGGCGCTAACGCATAAACCGAACTTAAAAAAACTCGATATGTCTACTAGCATTAATTCTTCCATGATTATAAGCTATATTAAAAGTTTTAGGTTATAACGGGAGTGGGGGTTATAAGGGAGGACTGAAATTAAAATTCGTGATATTTCATTGTCTATTTGTTTTTAGCCAAACATGCACATAACAAAGTTGTTTACATTGTTATTTAGATTAACTTTTGTTCTATACGTTTCTCCAGGATAATGTATGGAGCAAGTAATTTGCGTAGAAATATTGATATGCTCTACAATTCATTCCAATTTGAACTATCAGGTACCTCACCTGGAAAAATTAACTCAAATCTTCGTTTATATTTTGTCTTTAATAACTGAAATGTATGCATAATACACAGGAGACGGGAAATATGACAATATGGAGGGCAGTCTAGTTTTACATAAAAAATTAATATAATTATTAACAAATGCCAACAACGGGTATAAACCCTAAACACTGGGACGGGCAAATGTCAAAATAGTGTACAAAGTAAAGCCTTGCCAAAAAAATACCATCACCATTCAGCCTCAAATCAATTCCCGGGCGAAGCCGGGTATCTGACCTAGTATATATATATATATATATATATATATATATATATATATATACTAGCTCAGATACCCGGCTTCGCTCGGGAATTCATTTGGGGCTGAATGTTGGTGGTATATTTTTGGCAAGGCTTTACTTTGCACAATATTTTGACATTTACCCGTCCCAGTGTTTAGGGTTAACACCCGTCGTTTATGTGGATTTCTTAATAATAACATTATTTTTTTATGCAAGACTTCACTGCTCTGCATATTGTCATATTTCCCGTTTCCTGTGCATTATGCATAGATTTGAATTATTAATGAGAAAATATTGACATACATTTGAATACATTTTTTCATTTGAGGTACCTGGTAGTTCATATTGAAAAGAAGTGTTGAGAAAATTTCTCTAAATAACAAATTAAACAACTTTTGTTATTTGCATATTTGCCGAAACCCCAATAGGAAATCACTATTTTAATTTCAGGCCTCCCTTACAACTCCCACTCCTGCCCGTCCCTAGAAATGTTAGTATGGCTTATTATAAGGAAGGCGTTAGTACTAATTCAAATACCGAGTTTGGTTTAGTTCGGTTGAGTCTTTTGTGCCAAATAAAATTGTGGACTCCCTCTATAGTTTTTAGAGTATAACTCATTTATACTTCCGTATACGGCAAAAGTGAATACAACAAAAGTTACTCTAAATTACACAATAAACAACTTTTGTTATGTTCATATATGCCGAAAAACCAATAAGAAACGAAATACCGCTATTTTTAATTTCTGGCTTCCCTTATAACCCCCACTCCTTCCCGTCCCTAGAAATGTTGGCATGGCTTGTTATAATGAAAGCGTTAGTGCTAATACACATACCGAGTTTTATTTAGTTTGGTTGATTCTTTTGTGCCATATAAAATAGTTCACTTCCTCTATAGGTTTTAGCGTATATCTCGTTTATAACTCGGTATACAACGGAAGTGTATATAACAAAAGTTACTCTAAATAACAAAATAAACAACTTTTGTTATGTGCATATTTGCCAAAAAACCAATAGGAATCGAAATATCGCTGTTTTCAATTTCTGGCTTCCCTTATAACCCCCACTCCTGTTCGTCTCAGAGGATATTAATATAGCCTAAAGTCTAAGTTGGGTTAGTAGTAATATACATACCAAGTTTCATAAAATTCGGTTAAGCCGTTTATGCGTGAAAAGGTAACAAACAAACAAACAAACAAATAAACAAACAAACAAACAGACACCAAAGAAACAAAATGCAGTTATGGTGTCTATGACATGTGAAACGAAAAGTTATCGTGAAATTTCGTGAAAAAAATCAATGTACAGACAGAGGTTACAATTTTATATATATATATATATATATATATATATATATATATATATATATATATATATATGCATACACATATACATATATATGCGACTGCTCACCTGTCAGTCTAAGATAAGAGTTTGGTTTGTTGCTAGTGAGAAGGTGTCGGATGGAGACAGAAATAAGCTAGGCTTTACCGCTAATGCTAACGGTATGACTACAGTTTCCATCCAACTGCCATATATCTGAGGACCGTCATAAACCCCAAGCCCTTCTCTCTACGAGCTCTATGCTACAAATAGAACTCTCCATTTGTCATGTATAGTCTGCCTTGAGACATACATCTAATATTGGAAAAGTCCGTCACCCCTGGGGCTGCGTAAACTAAGCAGATTTCCCACTTGTGCCACGTATTTGCATTTATCTCAAAAAGTAAAAGTTCAATGAGAACAATGTTTGATATTTATGCACCATTTCATAATATAACAGCTTAACGTTAATATGAAATCAAAAGGAGTGGGGGTTTACTGAAGGTCTAATACTAAAAAATGCAAATATCTCGGTTAATAATCAACATAGTGAAAAAAACGTATATAACAACATTTATAGAAAATTTAATTTTTCGATCTGACGAATAATAACAAAGATATGTCGAATTTTCGGAATTCCTCCCCTCTAAACCCCCCTCCCCCTCCCCCTCCACCCAGTCTGATTTCAGCCGTTAACGAACTTGATCTTTCTTTTTACACAAAACGCTTATATTATATATATATATATATATATATATATATATATATATATATATTATATCGAATTTGGTAACGATTAAACCAAAATTGCGACCGCTAGAGCGGTAACAGACAAATATATATATATATATATATATATATATATAATTTTGAACGGACCTCACTTTCATCATCTAGTAGGTAGGATCGATGGACATTTGAAGAAAATTTTCGAAAATCGCTTCATGATTACGACCTCAATAGCTGATTTCCCTCAAGGGACATCTGCTAAAATGCAAATACCTCGAATAATATTCATGGCAGAGAATAAATGTATATAACAATATTTATAATTTGCTGCTGAAAATTAAAATGGTTCTTTATAATATTTCGATCCGACTTATAGTAACGGAGATATTTCGACTTCTCGAAAATTCCCCTCTGACCCCCCCCCCTCCCCTCACACTAGCCCGATTTCAGCCATTAACGAACTTGATCTTTCTTTTGTCATAAAACGATTAAATATCTCGGTTGGTAATGATCAAACAATAATTCCGACCGCTAGAGCGCTAACAGAGAGACACACTCACACACACGTATATATATATATATATATATATATAATTTTTTACAGACGTCATTTTCGTCATCACCTGGGTAGGATCGATGGACATTTGATGAAAAGTGTCTATAATGGCGACATGAGTGGGAGCTGATTACTATAGTAGGTGTTAGGGGTAGTTGGGGGACTGGGAGTATGCAATCCCGCAAGACTTCATTCTCTAGGTCAAGGTCCCTCGAGGAACCTACTAGCTCACTTTACGGTATTTATCGCCTTTTTTCTCTTGTTGCAGCTATCTCCACTCTTCGCCCCTTCTCTCTCTCTCAGCTCTTTAACGGAATACCTTTCTTCTCCCATCCATTCATTCACTTTCTCCCTCCCTCTCTCTCTGACAGCTATTACTTTGAAATGCAACTCCTGTTCCTTCCCTAGCTGGATGTCGTCCCGACTCCTGTAAAGGCGTCAATGTGCGCTTCCTCTGTTCTCCTAATAGGACCAACAGCTTTTACTGAGTTATAGACCATATGTGGGCAACCCACAACCCGCGGTAAGGTGTGATCCGGCATACGAGACATTTTGAAAACCCCAATCTAACAAAAATATTATACTACTTACTCCAAATGAGGAAGGTGAGGAGAGATTTGTGCGTTTGGCAGTACTTATAAATGCCAACAGTTCTTACCATTGATAAAAGTTAATGAATCAAAACATCGTACAAGGCTGACTGATGATAATTTGGATCGTCTTTGTATCAGTGGAATTAATCCAAAAATCGATGGATTCAAACCTAAATTCAAGCTCAAGTGTCTCATTGATTTCGGTGTCGCTATTTAACTTTCGTTGTTTGTAATAATTATAAATTTTACGATTTAATTATAATGATGGACCTATTTCTTTCACTTCATTTTGTTATTTTAATAAATTGTATAATAATTACATTGTCTTATAATTCCGTGTCTGATATCTATCGTTCAAATTTATGAACACTACTTTAAAATGCACTACTTTTAAAAGCGGCCAGCGAACGTATTTGCAGACAAAAGTTTGGCCCGCAACATGTCAATGGTCCTGCCACACGGGGTTTCAGGTGATAATTTTTGTTTGATCGTTACCAAAGCCGATATTTAATCGTTTTATCTAAAAAGAAAGTATATAGCACAAACAAAGTATTATCCCACATTTTATTTCCAATAATATTGGTTTTAAACAATTGTTCGATCCGACGAATAATAACGGATATATTAAGAATTATTGACATTCCTCCACTCTAAACTCCCCTCCCCCCTCCTACTTTTCGGATATCAGCTATTAACCAACTTGATTTCTCTTTGTACTTAACACAATTAAATATCGAGTTTTGTAAAAATTAAAGTAAAATTGCGACCGATAGAGCGGTAATGAACGAATATGTATATATCAAATTTTAACGGACCCCATTTTCGTCATATAGTTACCATATGTGTTTAGGATGTGATGGTGTTTCCTAGCAAGGCTTGCCCCTAGCTTCTTCAGCCTATGCAACAACTCACATTGCCCAGCCCTAACCCACCTGTTGATCCTGTATGTGTTTAGGATGTGATGGTGTTTCCTAGCAAGGCTTGCCCCTAGCTTCTTCAGCCTATGCAACAACTCACATTGCCCAGCCCTAACCCACCTGTTGATCCTGTATGTGTTTAGGATGTGATGGTGTTTCCTAGCAAGGCTTGCCCCTAGCTTCTTCAGCCTATGCAACAACTCACAATGCCCAGCCCTAACCCACCTCTTGATCCTGTATGTGTTTAGGATGTGATGGTGTTTCCTAGCAAGGCTTGCCCCTAGCTTCTTCAGCCTATGCAACAACTCACAATGCCCAGCCCTAACCCACCTCTTGATGCTGTATGTGTTTAGGATGTGATGGTGTTTCCTAGCAAGGCTTGCCCCTAGCTTCTTCAGCCTATGCAACAACTCACATTGCCCAGCCCTAACCCACCTGTTGATCCTGTATGTGTTTAGGATGTGATGGTGTTTCCTAGCAAGGCTTGCCCCTAGCTTCTTCAGCCTATGCAACAACTCACATTGCCCAGCCCTAACCCACCTCTTGATCCTGTATGTGTTTAGGATGTGATGGTGTTTCCTAGCAAGGCTTGCCCCTAGCTTCTTCAGCCTATGCAACAACTCACATTGCCCAGCCCTAACCCACCTGTTGATGGTGTAGGTGTTTAGGATGTGATGGTGTTTCCTAGCAAGGCTTGCCCCTAGCTTCTTCAGCCTATGCAACAACTCACATTGCCCAGCCCTAACCCACCTCTTGATCCTGTATGTGTTTAGGATGTGATGGTGTTTCCTAGCAAGGCTTGCCCCTAGCTTCTTCAGCCTATGTAACAAGGGAAATCAGCTATTGAGGTTGAACTGGTGTCACGATATATTTAGTCGTTCAGAGGATGAATTTCGAAAATTCGAAATATCTCCGCTATTGTATGTTGGATCGAAAAACAAATCTTATTGAAAATTAAATTTTCTGTAAATTTTGTTAATTTGTTTTTTTCACTATCTATTAACCGAGATATTTTCATTTTTTTGTTCTCGGTCTTTAGTAAACCTACATTCATGTCATATTTACAATAAGCTGTTATATCATGAAGCACATTATCTGAAGCTTAAATACGAAATATTGTTTTCATGAGCCACTTCATGAAGGAGTTTTTGTTAATAGCTTCAGTTAATTAAATGTTAAGTTGATTACTAGACTAACTACAATTTCAACATGCGGAAAATCTGGTTAATTTGCGCAGCCATCGTTTGACGATTTTTTTTGAGTCGCTGAGCGAAATAGTAGAGGAAGCTGTGTCAGGTGAGCTATTCACTGATGCTGAACAGGGTGGATTCCACCGCGACTATGGCAGCACTGACCAACATCAACCCGTAGGAAATCGTGTTTAGTAGCAGCGGGGAGTCTTTAATGTCTAGAGCTAAATAGAAAGGCGAGCGGTCTCCTTTCAGAGAAGGCCCATATCCTTTGAGCTGGATATAATGGGAGGAGTAGCTAGGGACAAGAGGAAGCAGGTCATGGGCATAGCTAGGCCATCAACAGGTGCTATAGATGAGCTGCCCCAGCATCAACAGGTGCCATAGAACAGGCCACCTAGAGTGGAGTCCTCGAGACGTGCTCTCTCCAATGCACCGCTACCTCCGCAGTCTGTCTCTTCCGCTCCTTTTGGTATGCCCCTTTTCCAGCCTGACATTTACCAGATATCCCTTAAGAGAAATCCGCTTAGTTTACGTTGCCCCTCCATGGCGGACTTTTTAGTTCGAGTGACTGAGGCACTTAACATCGTATACCCAGCTTACATTTCAATTCCTCTTGTATAGGCTTCTTGCTGCGGGTCAAATGGAGATTGGGTGGCCAGCATGGCATTCCAACATGTGGGGAAATATGCTTTGTTTACGCAGCTCCTGCGTGACTCAATCGAAAACTGTCGATGTGTTGTGACTGTCGGAATGCGAGTCGACCAAATGAGACGAGCTGCAATAGAGCGACCATTAAATGGGATTTCTCTCTGAGCTGATGAATCGTGGAGACCGTTAGACGGCGACTCATCGCTGACTTGTGACCTTCATCATCAGCTATCCCGCCACCCTCGCCAACATTTCACCACTTCCATTTGTAGATGACACACGTTGCAATTTGTTCCTTCAATTAAGGCTGAGTAAAAGGAGGTAGATGCCGCCTGTTTATTAATAGCTGTGCGCAGACTAACGGTACGCATCACTCCGTAGTCGCATTGTATGCCATACTACACTCGCAAATCGCCTCCTCACAATCCAAGCCTTCATTCTTGGAGAACACCGCCATGAGTACGACCTCAATAGCTGATTTCCCTTAAAGGAAATGTGCTAAAAGTCTCTTGTAAACAATATTTGATATTTAAACTTAGAATAATGAGGCTCGTGATACAACAGTTCGTTGTTGTTATGCCCGTCAGGAGGTGTGAGGGTTTACTGAAGGCTAACAACTAAAAGAGCACGTTATCTCGGTATGTATTGTAGATTCTGTATCTTGACTATTTATCGAGATTGTAGCCATAGCTGTCGGTGGAGCCGGTCGTCACTGGCTGATGGTCGAGTACAGTTGGCATTCTGCTATAGATGCAATGCCATCATCTTCAAGTCGTCTAGAGTTGTACTGAGTTAGGTGTTTAATGGTCAGTAGGTTACACACACACACACACAAATATATATATATATATATATATATATATATATATATATATAAGATGTTTACAATTCGGACGATTCCCGTTGCGAAGGAATATTTGTTCACTGAATATTGACAGTGGTTTTGTGTTACATGTATTTTACAGTCCAGCATGTTGCAACTTTGCAATCGCTCACAAACACCAAATATTCTGTGAGCCCCCCATGTTGGTTCAAAATTAAAAAAGTCCGTCAGGGCTGCGAAAACTAAGCAGATTTCCCGCGTGAAGTTTAACAATAGATTAATCTAAATACCGGTAACACAGCAGGACTGAATATTAAGTGAATAAATACAAACGATAATAAGAAACCTCCCGATGGAAAGCTTCTGAAATGTAAACAAACAGGTCTGCCAACTTCTTACCGGAAAGAAAAACAATTACTGTAATATATCTGAACATAACGTATTAATTTTATTGAAAACTATTTACTATATCTAGTACTGTAAATTATAATAAATCAAAATAATTTTTATCTCAATCAATCAAATTTAAGTAATACAAAAGAAAAAAATAAGGTGGGGGTGTCCAGAACATTTGCATGTATCTCGTATAATAATTGTCTCTTGAAAACAGTATTTGGTATTTAAGCTTCGAATGAAGTGGTTTATTACATAACCGAGTATTGTTTATGTAACATGAGTAGAAGTGGGGCTTTGCTGAAGGATGAAAACTGAATAATGCAAATATCTCGGTTGATATTCTACATTGGGATGAAATGCATATAACAATATTTATAATACATTTAATTTGCTATAAGATTGATTCTATACACTTTTCGATCAGACGTATAGTAACGGAGATATTTCGAACATTCAAAATTCAACCCTCTAAACCCCCCCCCCATTAAGGGAAATCTGCTAATTATTAAATTAATCTGAGCTACTAATTTACAAATGAGCTGCTACTGTTAGCCATGTGAGTTAAAGGGTTGGTTTCAAACTCAAATGATAAACCTGGATTTGTGAATTCGATTCCAGACTGGGGCCTTTATAATTTTTAATTTAATTATTTATTAATGTCCACTTTTTGCAAATGAGGCTAATAGGGACGGGTTATCTACAGGTTACCACCCTTTTCTAGCCAGGCTGGGATTTTAGGATGTTATTTAATGAATTCCGTCACTAAATAAATTCCTGTTGGCCAGGCGGGAATCCTACTCGCCACTCTAGAGTTACCATGTGATAATAATGGCAACGCTTTAACTCACATGGCTAACCTCAGCCCCTGGGCCTTAATAAATAAAGTGAGTGCTGAGTCCCAGCCTGGCTAGAAAAGGGTGGTAACCTGTAGATAGCCCGTCACAATTAGCCTTAGTTGCAAAAAGTGGACGTTAATAAATAATATATTAATAAATAAATAAATAATAATACAATACAATTTTTAAATGGTTATTTAATCTTGAAAATTAGTTTATAACTGAATTCGCACAAGTAGTTGAAATGAAATATTTCCAAGAGGGCATTAACCGTTGCCATTCTTACACAACGCCGGTGTTACAATTAAATATTATAGAAAGAGCAGTACGGTTTGTAAATAACTGTATTGTTAGCAATCTACATTGTAAGGCATAGTGGAAGAGGATAATATTGTGGCTGGAGAACTTCTATACAATCTACATATCTATAGTAACAAGTTATAAATACCTATTCAGGTCAATCTAATGACACCATTTTACAAACTAGCAGATTTCCCTTAGAGGAAATCAGCTATTGAGGTCGGACGGAATTTTCGAAATTTTTCTTCTAATGCCCATCGACCCTACCAAGTAGATAACGAAATGAGGTCCGATCAAAACTAAGGTACCCGGGAAATATTTGTAGACTCACTAATGATGGTATTTTTTTTATAGCAAGACTTCAATGTGTACAATTACACTTCCCTCCACGACATTGTTTTTCCGAATTAGCTAATCCTAAAGGGTAACTTATCTGGACTAATAGAATATTATTATTATTTATTAACGTCCACTTTTTGCAACTAAGGCTAATTGGGACGGGTTATCTACAGGTTACCACCCTTTTCTAGCCAGGCTGGGATTTTAGGATGTTATTTAATGAATTTCGTCACTAAATAATTTCCTTTGCCCAGGCAAGAATCGAACTCGCCACTCTAGGTTTACCATATGAGCTAAAGGTCGACGCTTTAACTCGCATGGCCAACCTGAGCCCCGGACTAATAGAATAGAAATTTTAGTTATGAAGAATAAATGAAAATGTGTTCCTAATCTATTCCTCTCCACTTTTTTGTGACTCACCGTTTTTGAATAATCCACACCATAATCATGAATAGCATTTATTATAATTAAATAATATCTATAATAAACATATGTCCCGTCAAAACCAATCCGAGCAAATATAGTTTAAGCATAGTTTTGTACATAAGATAATTTCCGTAATAGTAAATCTCACAATCAGTGAAAATCACTTCCAGTAATGCCAGCATTTCATCGGAAATAAGTAAACTCAATTAACTGATTTAGCTTCCCGTCGACATCTGCTCCGGCATCAACATTGATTTCCTTAAATTATTGATCCAAAATATTATTTTAATAATTTATCTACCTGATGGAATTAAATAATAGTGGAACCCTAAAAATAATTTCATTTACGGATATATTCAAAAAGCTAGGCGAGGGGAAGAGATCGCTGCCAATCTAAGTAATCTTTAAACAATCAAATCGAGTTTAGCGCATATTGTCTTTTGTCATAATGACATTACCATTGTTATGATAGTACATATTTGTTTCAATAACATCAAGATATCGGAAATAAAATAATATATTAGCAGAACCGAAGAGTTTGATTCCCTATAACTTCCGCTATCACCTCGCTAATCCAAATCATACTTAGAACTATCTTATACGGCTAAAAGATAACATCATTTGTCATAATATGCATTTATTAAATACACTTAAATAAGCACTAATATAATTAATGACTCCCTCTAGGGTTAGCGTATATCCAGTGTTTATTTCATTTTGCTACAAAAGTGAATGCAACAAAAGTTACTCTAAATAACAAAATAAACATCATTTGTTATGAACATGTTTGCCAAGAAACTAATCAGAAACGAAAAATCACATTTTTTCATTGTCATCTTCCCTTATAACCCCCACTCCTGTTCCTACCTAAATATATATATACATACATATATAAATATATATATATATATATATATATATGTATATATAATTGTAACCTCTGTCTGTACATTGATTTTTTTCTCGAAATTTCACGATACTTTTTCGTGTCACATGTCATAGACACCATAACTGCATTTTGTTTCTTTCGTGTATGTTTGTTTGTTAGTTTATTTATCCGTTACCTTTTCACCCATAAACGGCTGAACTAAATTTTATAAACCTTGGTATGTATATTACTACTAACCCAACTTAGACATTAGGCTATATTAATATTCTCTGAGACGAACAGGAGTGGGGGTTATAAGTGAACCCTGAAATTAAAAATAGCGATATTTCTTTTCCAATTGGTTTTTCCGCAAATATAAACATAACAAAAGTTGTTTATTTTGTTATTTAGAGAAGCTTTTGTTGTATACACTTTTTTCGTATATCGAATTATAAACGAGGTATACGCTAAAACCTATAGCGGAAGTGAACAATTTTATTTGGCACAAAAGGCTCAACCGAACTAAGTAAAAGTCGGTATGTGTATTAGCAGTATCATTATAATAAGCCATACCAACATTTCTAAGGACGGGCAGGGGGGGGGGGTGTAAGGGAGGCCTGAATTTAAAAATAACGGTATTTCGTTTTATATTTGTTTTTCTTCAAATATACACATTACAAAAGTAGTTTATTTTTTTATTTGAAGTAACTTTTGTGATATTCACTTTTGTCGCATAACAAAGTACATACGAGATATACTCTAAAATTTTAGCAGGAGCCAACAATTTCATTGGGCACTAACGAAAGAACCGAACTTATCAAAAATCTGTATGTCAATTAGCATTAATTCTTTCGTGGTTATAAGCTATACTAAAATGTCTTGGTACGAACAGGAGTGGGGGTTATAAGGGAGGCCAGAAATAAAAATTCGAGATATTCATTTCCTATTTGCTTTTCAGCAAACGTACACATAAAGTTGTTTACTTTGTTACATAGAGTAACTTTTGTTTTATACATTTTTTTGGTAACAATGTATGAAGCAAGTAATTTGCTATTTTATACTTAATAATTCAAATCGATTTTATTTTTTTTAACGCCAGTAACAGATTGCACCAATTAAAGTACCCCCCCCCCCCTCTCCTCTTATCCCAAACAGTAATTCATGAGAAACACCAGTTTGCCCTAAGTGTATTTAATACTTTATTTAATTATAACGTAAAAAGTTTTTGAATAAACAGTTTTAGTATCGTGAAGATAATGTAATCAGATTTGCTAATATAATTTAATGTATTACAGGATTGAGATCCTATATAAGTGGTAGGTTGGCACCTCTGAGCATAGGGAAGTGTGGGGATGATACTTCCGTTGTCCTATCAGTTCTGCCGCTTCCCTGCCGACCTCATATTGGTCTACGTTTACATGTTAATTGATGCTTATAGTTTTAGCAATGTAGTGTTATTCTCTGGAATGTGAATTTGTTTAATTATCATAAATAAATTATTTAAAATGATGGACGCTAGGGAGGTGCACCCGGTTATTTCTGGTATTTATTAACTCTGCTCCGTTAATATATGATATACTTTACTGAACACAATGTACCAATATGAATATACAATTTACAATCGAGACTAGCAAAAGAGTATTTTTAATAGCTATTATGACGTACCTAAAACAGCTGTCACCGCTGGGCTGTTTACCGTATCAAGGGAAAAGAAATTTTATTCATGCATGGTATGGAAGACAGAATACTTTCTATGATTATGAATTATATGGTGCATTACGTTATTTAAAAAACTACATGCACAGGAGACGGGAAATATAAAAATATTGATGACAGTGAAGCCTTACATAACAAATAATTTTATTATTAACAAACCCAGAGCAACGACGGGTATAAACCCTTACCCACTGACGGGGAAGTGTCAAAATATTGTGCAAAGTAGAGCCATGCTAAAAACTACCATCATCAGTCAGCCTCAAATGAATTCCCGGGTGAAGACTTATTTTCATTTATTCTTCAAAAATAAAATATCTATTCTATAAGTCTCCTAGCCGATTCTTACTGGAAAACAATACCCCCAACGGGAAGTGTAGTTGTACCCAAAAAAAAAATACCATCATCATTCAGCCTCTAATGATTTCCTGAGCGAAGCCGGGTACCTTTGCTAGTATATATATATATATATGTGTGTGTGTGTGTGTGTGTGTGTGTGTGTGTGTGTGTCTGTTTCCGCTCTAGCGGTCATAATTATACTTATTATATAATTATTATATAAACTCGATATTTAGTCGTTTTATGTAAAAAGGAAGATCAAGTTCGTTCACGGCTCAAATCGGACCAGTGGGAGGGGGGTTTAGAGGGGAGGATTTTCGAAAATTCAAAATATCTCCGTTACTATATGTCGGATCGAAAAATGTATAGAACCAATCTTATTGAAAATTAAATGTACTATAACTTTTATTTTATATATTTATTCTCTATCTCGAATATTAACCGAGATATTTGCAGTTTTCAGCCCTTAGCAAACCCCCACTTCTACTCATGTTACATAAACAATACTCCATTATAAAAGAAATCACATTATTCGAAGCTTAAATACCAAATATTTATCAAGAGACCTTTATTATCCTAGATACATGCAAATATGTCCTGGTGCCCCACCGCCTTAAGGTCTTGGGCTGCTAAAATTTGATTGATTGTGATAACAATTATTCTGACTCATTACTACTTAGGTATTAGTACTAGATATAGTAAATAGCTCTCAATAAAATTAATATGTTATATTAATGAAATATTTCAGTAATTGTTTTCCTTTCCGGTGTGAGGCGGGAGACCTGTTTGTTTACATTTCAGACGCTTCCCGTCGTCAGGTTATTGAAATTGACTGAAACATTTCTTATTTTCGATTGTATTTATTCACTTAATATTCATGGTGGTGTTGTGTTACCAGTATGCAGATTTATATATTACTAAACTTCACGAGGGAAATCAGCTTAGTTTACGCAGCCCCTGCGTAACGGACTTTTTCATCATTTACTAGGTAGTATCGATGGACATTTCAAGGAAAAATTCGGTCATGAGTACGACCTCAATAGCTGATTGAAAGTGATTGAGGGAAATCTACTAAAACTACTTGGATTAGTGTTTTTACCATTAAACCCCAAACATTCTATGGAGACATGGGGAAAAGTCGTATTATTTTATTTATTTATTAACGTCCACTTTTTGTAACTAAGGCTAATTGGAATAGGTTATCACCCTTTTCTAGCGAGGGTGGGACTACGGATTTTATTTCATGAATTTCGTCCCTAAATAAATTCCTATTGGCCAGACAGGGAATGTAACTCGCCACTCTAGGTTTGCTATGTGAGATTAAAGGAAACGCTTTAACTCACATGGCTAACATGTGCCCCAAAGTTGTATTACTAATGGACAATATATTGTAGATTGAAATAAATTTGATGTCTATGATACACTGAGTTTTATTTCACCCTCAAAAACTGAAATGACTTATTTGCCAACCGGTGCTAGCAGGATATTCCGATGGTCCTATTAAAACCAGCTGTTGGCCAACACATTAGTCAAAATGTTAAATTATCATTGTTACAACAGGTTTGAATGAGTGTTTCATCGTAGAATTGGAATGACATTGTCAACTTACGACATCTTATCAATGCCATGTTATCATTATGTTAGTAAGCGATTGATACATATTTATGAGGCGGGAAATTGTGACAGATGCTTATAGCAACTGAATTTGTCGTTTTCCATCTCAGAATGAAAAAGTCCGTCACGTAGGGGCTGCGTAAACTAAGCAGATTTCCCAAGTGAAGTTTAGTAATAGATAAATCTACATACAGGAAACACTACCTTGAATGCTAAGTGAATAAATACAAACGGTTACGAGAAATAATTCAGTCAATTTACAATACGAGTTAATAATCTCTATATCGGAAAGCGGCTGAATTGTAAACAAACAAGCCAGCCAACCTCGTAGGGCTGAATAGATAGATAGACCGGAAAGACACACAATTAATGAAATATATCTGAATATAACTCATTAATTTTATTGAAAACTATTTACCAAAGCTAGTGCTGTAACTTGCAATGAATCAGAATCAGTTTTATCTCAATCACTCACATTTTAGCAATCCAAAAACAAAACAAAGTGGGAGGGGGGTGGGTAAGAGAACGTATTTGCATATATCTCACTAAGTTAAATTCAATGAAAACAATATTTGGTATTTCACATTATAGTGAACTGGTTCATAATACAACATCTTATTGTTAATATGACATGAGTAGAAGTGGGGGTTTGCTGAAGCCACAAAACTGAAAAATGCAAATATCTCGGTTAATATTTAAGATAGAGAATAAACGTATATATTAATATTTATAGTAAATTTGTATTGGAATAAGATTGGTTCTATACAAGTTTTCGATCCGACGTACGGTAACGGAGATATTTCGAATTTTCGGAAATCCCCCTCTAAACTCCACCTCCCACTTGTTCGATTTTAGCCATTAACGAACTTGATCTTTCTTTTTACATAATACGTTTAAAATTTGAGTCGACCAAACAAAACCTCTAGGGCGTTAACAAATATATATATATATATAATTTTTGAACGGACTTCATTTTCGACATCTCCTAGGTAGGATCGATGACATTTTTGGAAAATCGTGTCATGAGTACGACCTCAATAGCTGATTTCGTCTCTAAACCAACCCCCCTCCACGGGCCAATATCAGCCGTTAACGCGAACTTGATGTTTACTTTTGCATGGGCCGATTCTACATACAGTTCGACACGATAAAACAAATATATTATAACAATATTGACATAACTGCGGCCGCTAGAACTGCAGTAACATGGGCCTCATTTTCTCCATTAGGTAGGTTGACCGATAGCTCATTCCCAATAAGGGAAATCTGCTAAAAAAGATTCGGTTCCTATTGTTTATAGTAAGTGTTCAAGTAGGAGGACACGGAAATGCTAGTTGATTTGTAAACATTTACTTGAAGGCCAGAGACCAACAATGATTGTGCTCAGCAGCAAACCACCCAACTCAAATATTTGTGCTAAGCATTAGTTGAGGAATCCTTGCAAGTAATTCTACCTTCAGTCCACACACTAACAACCATATTTGAATATTAAATAATAATTACAAGTCATTTTTGTAGCATCTGCCCAATGTCCAAGGCATCCTTCTTCTCCCAACTAAATGTCTTCCTCATATACCAATTACCATGCATGTGCTTAGTCTTGTGATTATATATAAGCATATATATATATATATATATATATATATATATATATATATATATATAAATCTCCTGTCACGATGTTTGTCCGCGATGGACTCCTAAACTACTTAACCGATTTTAAATTAAATTGGCACACCGTGAGCAGTCTGGTCCAACTTGAGAGATAGGATAGCTTAGATCTTTAATTATAGTCGCAATTTTATTTTATTGCAAATTATTTGTCTATAATTAATTGACAGTCACAATTATCTGTTAACTCCAAAAGATTCTAACAGATGTCGATAGTTTTCGACTGGATTGAGTAAGTAATCAATAGATGGCACTGCTATGGTAAACCGACAAACGTGTCATATAAGCTACAATTCAATAGCATGATTACCACGTGTTATTGAGGCTAAAGTATAAATTAAATTTATTTTGTAGTAAACTAAATACCGTGAAATTCAATTATTTCTACTTTTTTAATTTTTGGTGTTAGCATAGCCAACCACGTGTTACTTAGACCGAAGTGTAAATCAAATTCAAATTATAGTGACGATAATACAGTGAAATTATTCCTGCTTTTTACTTATTTGTGCTTCATTATTCAAAATTCTATAATTATAAAATATATACATGTAAGTATTATCACATAATTATAATAATTAATTAATATATTTTTAAACGATTAAATTAATATTTTCAGTCAAATGCCACCGAAAAAATCTAACCTCAACAACGCAAACACCAGAGAGGCACGACGCAAACGTGTTGAAAGAGCTCATCAGTTGCCAGAACAAATTTAAATAATAAATTTAAAAATTAATTCTTTTGTGTTGATTTCTGCTTAATATAAACTGTAAGAAAATTTTAATCAATCGTGTTCAACGTCCTTCCCCTTCAAATCCTAATCCCTTGAATTTGTGTACCAACTTCAACATTTCCGTCTTGGTTCGTAAATAATTTCATTGTACTAAAGGGTTGTAGTCGTAGAAAATCTGTCATGGAGGTCACCATATTTTTTTACAAATACCATCTATGTAAAAAGCATGGTGGACCCCGTGACTGATGTTCTCCTACCGTTCCTCTTAAATTGTATACTACAATGTAATATAACAATAACTTTAGCCACAGCAACGCGTGGCCGGGTCTGCTAGTATATATATATATATATGAAATGTAAAGTAATATATGTGAATTATACTGTATGTGGAAACAAAACCACGCCCACTCTTGCGGGACTCAAAAGAGACTAATATTCTAATAGTAAAAGTCCATCACGCAGGGGCTGCGTAAACTAAGCAGATTTCCCACGTGAAGTTTTATAATAGATAAATCTACATACTGCTAACACAATAGAACCGTCAATATGAAGTGAATAAATACAAACGGTAATAAGGAACCTGCAGACTGAAAGCACCTGAGACGTATACAAACCCACGTTGGTGTGCCAACTTCTCACAGGAAAGAAAAAACAATTACTGAAATATATCAGAATATAATATATTAATTTTATTCAAAACTATTTACTATATTCAGCACTGTAATTTATAATGGATCAGAATAAATGTTATCTCAATCAATCAAATTTTAGTATTCCAAGAACTTAAGAAGGGGGGGGGGTCACCATTGCATTTATCTCGTATAATAAAGAATAATTTATGGTATTTAAGCTTCGAATAATGTGGTTTATTAAATAACAGAGCATTGTTTATGTAACGTGAGTAGAAGTAGAGGTTTTGCTGAAGGCAGAAAACTGAAAAATGCAAATATCTCAATTAATATTCAAGATAGGGAATAAATGTATATAACAATATTTATAGTACATTTAATTTGCAACAGGATTGGTTACACTCAATTTTTTGATCCTATAATAATGGGGATATTTCGAATTTTGAAAATCATCACCTTCTAAACCCCCCCCCCCACTGGTCCTATTTCAGCCGTTAACATACTTGATCTATCTTTTTACTAAAGTACTGCTAAATATCGAGTTTGGTAACGCCCAAACAATAATTGCGACCGAGATATTTGCATTTTTCATATTCGGCTAATGTCGGCTCTGTTCGCGCGATTCCGCTGAAAGTTAGTTCGGCCGTTTCCGTAACTGATAGCCTCTCGTGAAATTGGTGTAGAGAGTGGTGTATGCTTTTTCTTTGTGAGATATATGCTAATACGTTCTGTTGACGCCCCCCCCCCTTCATTAGATCTCGGACTACTAAAATTTCAGTGATCGAGATAAAAATTATTCCGATTCATTAAAGATTACCAGAATAAATATAATAAATAGTTACAATTTAATAGTTACAATTTGTTATATTCAGATATTTTTCAGTAATTGTTTTTCTTTCGGGTGAAGAATATTTCTATCTATCTGTTCAGCTCAGAGTTGGATGAAATGGTTAAATGTCGAGTTTGGTATCGATCAAGTAAACTATTTCCAGGCAACAGAGTAAAATTTTTATTTTTTTATTTATTTACGCCCACATTTTGCTACTCCGGCTAATTGGGACGGGCTATCTACAAGTTACCACCCTTTTCTAACCAGGGTGGGATTAAGGAATTTATTTAATGAGTTCGTCACTAAATAAATTCCCATTACCCAGGGCGACAATGTAACTCGCCACTCTAGGTTTACCACGTGAGATTAAGACCAACGCTTTAACTCACATGGCTATGTTGGCCAACCTGAGCCCCGTGAAATCTATATATATATAAAATTGTAACCTCTGTCTGTACATTGATTTTTTTCGCGAAATTTCACGATAACTTTTCGTTTCACATGTCATAGACACCATAACTGCATTTTGTTTCTTTGGTGTCTGTTTGTTTGTTTGTTTGTTTATTTGTTTGTTTGTTTGTTTGTTACCTTTTCACGCATAAACGGCTGAACCGAATTTTATGAAACTTGGTATGTATATTACTACTAACCCAACTTAGACTTTAGGCTATATTAATATCCTCTGGGACGAATAGGAGTGGGGGTTATAAAGGAAGCCAGAAATTAAAAATAGCTATATTTCGTTTCCTATTGGTTTTTTGGCAAATATGATCATTACAAAAGTTGTTTAGTTTGTTGTTTAGAGTAACTTTTGTTATATACACTTTTTTCGTATACCGAATTATAAACGAGGTATACGCTGAAACCTATAGCGGAAGTGAACAATTTTATTTGGGACAAAAGACCCAACCGAAATAAATAAAACTGGGTATATGTATTAGCACTAACGCTTTTATTATAACAAGCCATACCAACATTTCTAGGGAAGGGCAGGAATGGGGGTTATGAGGGTAGTCAGAAATTAAAAATAGCTATATTTCGTTTCCTATTGGGTTTTCGGCAAATATGAACATAACAAAAGTTGTTTATTTTGTAATTTAGAGTAACTTTTATTATATACATTATCGTCGTATACCGAAGTATAAAGGTGTTATACGCTAAAAATTATAGCGGGAGTCAACAATTTTATTTGGCACAAAAGACTCAACCGAACTAAACCAAACTCCGTATGTGAATTAGTACTAACGCCTTCCTTATAATAAGCCATACTAACATTTATAGGGACGGGCAGGAGTGGGGGTTATAAGGGAGGCCTGGAATTAATAATAGTGATTTCCTATTGGGGTTTCACCAAATATACACATAAAAAAAGTTGTTTATTTTGTTATTTAGAGAAATTTCCTCAACACTTCATTTCAATATGAACTACCAGGTACCCCACCTTAAAAAATTAATTCAAATGTATGTCAATATTTTCTCCTTAATAATTCAAAACTATGCATAATGCACAGGAAACGGGAAATATGACAATATGCAGGACAGTGAAGTCTTACATAAAAAATTAATTTCATTATTAACAAACCCACAGAAACGACGAGTGTTACCCCTAAACACTGGGACGGGCAAATGTCGTGAAAAGTAAAGCCTTGCCAAAAATATATCATCACCATTCAGCCTCAACTGAATTCCCGAGCGAAGCCGGGTATCTGAGCTAGTCTTAATTAAGGACGTCACCGCACAAGAAATTTGAATGCCTCTCGCATAATATAGGTCTCATGTAAACAATACTTGGTATTTAAGATTGGAAAAAAGTGTATCTTGAGAAAGAATAAATGTATATAACAATATTTATAGTGCATGTAATTTACAATAAGATTGGTTATATACAATTTTTCGATCCGACTTATAATAACGGAGGTGTTGGTAATTTTCGAAATTGCTCCCATCTAAAGCTCCCTCTCCCCCTGCTCCGATTTCAGACGTCAATTTATTCGATTTTTAATTTTCCATAAATCGATTTAACAAAAAGTGCGACTGCTAGAGAGGTAACAGACAAATATATATTATTTTTACCGGACCTCATTTTCATCTTCTAGCTAGGGACCATGGACATTTGAGGAAATGTTCGTCTACGTTTGTAAGAAGGCACTAAATAAATTTACTGAACACATTTATAAATTAATGGGAAACTTCAGAACGTATTTTCGAGATGAAATAATTTGTTATATTCCCATATTGTATTTAACTTCATGTAAGTTCATTTTTTTTGGTATTATTATTATTATTATTTACTTTTTTCAATTAGTTATTAAAAATATTGCAGGTGATTTAATTAGTTTTAAATACTTTATTGAATTTAAAAATTACGTGTTGTGTACTGCTACGGTACTTGCATACAATAAACCTTCTCGAAGGCTTATTTCGAAAAGGAAATAAACGCACACACACACACACACACATATATATATATATATATATATATATATATATATATATACAAGACAGTATGTATCTCAATTCTCTGTTTTGAAAAGCTCAACAGCCAACGCCAATTATCTGCCTGAAGAAATAGAAAGAGATATCCATTATTAGGACTGGCTCCATCCGTCGTTATATCCAAGTATTTGTTTAAATCCATACAATAATGCAGAAATACGTATTTATACTGATGGCAGTAAGGATGAAACCCGAGTAGGTTGTGCTTTTGTAGTTTTTAAAACAGATAAATTACAGAAATCCAAAAATATAGACTTGGTAAACGTAGTACCAACAATGAGGCAGAAAAAAATTTCAATTTTAAATAGTTTACTGTACATAGACAAGAAACAACCATCAACACACATCAACATTTACACTGATACAAGCACTTAATTAAACTCATGACCCTTTGACAGAAAAAATCAGACAGTTACTTACAAGACTTAAACAAAATAATGTATTGTACACATACACTTTTGCTGGATCAAAGGCCATTCTGGAATTCTGGGAAACGATCTCACTGATTTATCAGCAAAATCAGCCACAAAAGATACCACAATTCCAGAATGCTACAACAAAATCACACTTAACAAAACAATTACTAACTGACTCAATTAATAAATGGCAACAGAAATCGGATATGAATACGAAAGAACAAAATCTAAAATTCTTTTTTCCAGACATTAAAGAGTATTTAGTACAAAAATGAACACAAACAGACTATTTCTTGACACAATTATTAACAGGACACGGAACGACAAACTTATTTTAATCGTCATGGCCTAACAGATCAACCAAACTGTTACTCCGACACAACTACTAGACAGACTTATGGACACTTGCTCTATGACTACTAACGGTCCAAAGAAAAGAATTAAAACGGAATTAAAATGCCGACAAGATAATTGGCCTCCTGAAGAAAAACATTTATTTTATAAACACAATGCACAATTAAAAAGTATGCAGAAGAAATGTATAACTGCCCGAATTATCTACAACTCATATAATGTTAATTTAAATATTTAATTCATCGTTGAAGCCTAAAATTGTTTTACTTTTTCTTGTTCACTCATAAATGAACTCCCTTCCTCTAGGCTTACTTCCAGAAGGAAATAAATAAAAAAAATAATATATATATATGTTTATTACAATTTACGTCCACTTTATGCTACTAGGGCTAATTGGGACGGGTTATCTACAGGTTACCACCCTTTTATAGCCAGGTTGGGCTCAAGGAGTTTATTTTATATATATATATATGTACATATACTCGTATATAAACGCTGAGAAAGTTTATGGAAACTAGAATAGTTACTATGGATAATTTTGTATGTATATATTTTAACTCCTTATTTTTTTTTTAATTATTTACATTAGGTATGTATGGGCAACCTTTGACATGTTGCAGGCCAAACTTAAGTGTGTAATTACGTTCGCGGGCCGCTTTTAAAAGTAGTGTATTTTAAAGTAGTGTCCATATATTTTAAACGATAGACATCAGAAATGAAGTTATACGACAATGTAAATATAATGCGATTTATCAAAATAACAAAATAAAATGAAAAAAATAGGCGCAACATGGTACAATCAATGAGCTTGAATTTGGGAAACTAATCCATTGATGTTTGTATTAATTCCACTGATGCAAAGACGAAAAGAATTTTCCAAATTATCGTCAGTCAGCCTTGTACGTTTTGATTTATTAACTTTCACCATTGAAAAGAACTGTTGGCATTTATAAGTACTGCCAAACGCACAAATCTCTCCTTATCTTCCTCATTTGGAGTAATTAGTGTAATATTTTTGTTTAATTGGGTTTTCAAAATGTTTCGCCTGCCGGATCAAACCTTACCGCGGGCCTGTGGTTGCACACACATCATTAATTATTGATTTTTTTTTATTATTCACGTTAAAGCAAGTATACGTTCTGTATTTTACGTGCTTAATATTATCAATTTTATGTATTCATATTTCTTTAATTAACATTCTTTTATTATTTTAACTTTTTATATACTTTAATTAGGAAAAAGCATATTTTTGTATGATGTTATAAATATTTTAAAACAATAAATGGGATGTGCTAGTATTGTACAGCTCATGTAGAAAATAAATTCCCTCTCTGAAGGCTTCCTTCAGTGAGGAATATATATATATATATATATATATATATATATATTCCTCACTGAAGGAATATATATATATATACCTGGTGTTGTTGTCGTTTTTTTTTTTTTTTTGGAAGTTAGTTTATGCCGATATTTCAAAAATTTTATTGTATCTTCTTCAGATCTGTAAAAGATTTGCGGCATGAACTAAGATTTTTTCACCAACGTTGACCAAACCTTCAAAAAAAAAAAAACAACACCATATATAAATATCACCTGGTCGAAAACATCAACACAATTATATATATATATATATATATATATATATATATATATATATATATATATATTCTTGTTAGTGTATAGTTACCCGGATGTGATGTAGACTGTGTGTGGTTGTAGTCGAGTAGATCCATGGCTAGTGGTGCTGGTGTCAGAGAGGGATGGGATGCTACTGACAGTGGCAGGGCAGTCCACCTCCCACCTCCCACTTGCCATCTCCCTCTCTATGCCACCACCCTTCAGCTCTCCCCACCCCACCTCAGTCCACCCTCAGCCAATATTATACTACCCCTTCCTAGGCTTGGGTTGATTGATACTGGCATTGCTTCTATCTGACACTTTTGAATATATATATATATATATATATATATATATATATATATATATATATATATATATATGTGTGTGTGTGTGTATGTATGTATGTATGTATATTGTTGCGAAAACTACGTACATGAAAAAGCAGCGCACAGAGCTAATCCATATTTAAGAAGTAAGATGTAGATGAAAGGGACCGTCCGATGGAAGGAGCAGGACCCTTGCCACCAAAGAATGTTCTCGCCGATACCCGGGATCTGGGATCTAGGAAGGTTTCTTTCGATCTTGTCACCTGTCCAAATGAGCGGCTCAGCTCGCTCGATTGTTCGTTTGTTCTCAGTTCTCTTCAAGTGAATAACAGTGCGTTCAGTGCAGCTTTAGTGAACAGTGCATTTTAGTAACAATGTAGTGTCGTGTTTATGTAAAGAACAGTGAAGTGCCGTGTTCTTTGTGATCTTCAGTGCTTCAGTGCTTGGGTGAGTTATTGCACTATGCAATAAGAAGTGAAGTTGTCAGGGAATACTGTGAGAAATTGTTAAGAATAATTAACCAAGTGTGTAGTACATTGTCAATTAAATTTTGCAGTCATAAAAACTCTAAAACTTGTGTGTTTAATTTATCAATCCAGAAGAAATCTAATAAACAGCATTTATTTTTTTTTTTAATGAACGTAACAATATATATATATATATATATATATATATATATATATATATATATCTTCTATAATATATGAATATGGTTCTGGTGAGAATTACACTCATCTATATACTTTCTAAACAAACCACAATATTTATAACTCCATGAAACACACACATATACAACAAAAGATTAACTCATCCGACATTGAAAAACCCTTACATTAGTCAAAATGGACACATGCTGCTATACACCCACACATAGAACTGACTCCAACTCACACAACAGAATTTCAAATCTACACAGACGGAAGTAAGGACAAAAAATATGTAGGATGCGCTTTTATTGTCTTTCGTAAGAATATACTCACTGACGTACTTAAATACCGACTAGAATCCTTATGTACAAACAACCAAGCTGAAGCGCTTGCATTAATGAACGGACTCGAATACGTAAAACTAAATAATAAACAAATTACAGAAGTAACTATAAACACAGACAGCAAGAAAAAAAGTCCGTCATGCAGGGGCTGCGTAAACTAAGCAGTTTTCCCACGTGAAGTTTTACAATAGGGAAATCTGCCCAATAACAAGTGTAGTAAGTAGTAAGGGATCACTAAACTTATACATGAGGGATGAATAGTTACGAAAACGGCCGCCAAAGCTCTCTTCTGAAAGTACCAAACAGCTCACTCCTGCCGACCAATGCAGAATACAAATGCAAATATCTCGGTTAATATTCAAGATACAGAATAAATGTATAGAACAATATTTATAGTAAATTTAATTTTCAATAAGATTGATTCTATACAATTTTTCGATCCCACGTATAATAACGGAGATATTTTGAATTTTCCGAAATTCCCCCCTTTAAACCCTCCCTCCCACTGGTCCGATTTCAGCCATTAACGAACTTGATCTTTATTTTTACATAAAACGATTAAATTCCGAGTTTGGTAACGATCAAACAAAAATTGCGACCGCTAGACCGTTAACAGACATATATATATATATATATATATATATATATATATATATATAAAATTTTTAACGGACCTCATTTTCGTCATCTACTGGGTAGGATCGATGGACATTTAAAGAAATTTTCCGAAACTCCCGTTATGAGTACGACCTCTATAGCTGATTTCCCTCAAGGGAAATCTGCTAAAACTATTGAGCACAGACATACATGACCCATTGACAGAACAAAGCAGGCACCTAATTATAGACATTCAAAACAACAACACAAAAATATATTTGACTTGGGTCAAAGGACAGGCCGGACTCTAATTAGATGACAAAATTGCAAAAAATACATCCAAGGACCAGAATATTCCCATAACATACTCCAACATAACAACACAAAGTCTACAATACACGTTACGCACGGACACAATAAAACAGTGGCAGGAGCGATGGGAAAAAACAGAGAAAGGCAAGCATTTAAAAACATTCATCCCAAATCTTAAGGAATACCTCAACACCTGTACTGCTACTGACTATTACTCTACACAAGTACTCACTGGACACGCAACTACTAAATCTTACTTACATAGGTTCAAAATACTAAATGACAAAAACTGCCCCTGTGACAGAACGAGTGAACAGACTATAGAACACCTCATCTACACTTGCACACTGACTACACAGTTACCAAACACACTCCAACATTTTTTTAAAAAATATCCATTGTTATTAAGGCATTTTTCTAAAAGTTTAATACAAACACGGACGTTTTAAATATTAATTTAACGAATAATAAAAATATATAATAAAATAATAAAAATACTAGAACTAATACACGCACTAAATACTTGCAATTTTAAAATGTTGTGGTTACCGGGACACAAGGACATTAAACAAATGACTGATATCGACAATCATGCAAAACTAGCAACAAAAATGACTACTACTGACATAACTACACTAACACCAACATACCTCAACAAGATTGTACAAACAAAAATACTCCAAGACTGGCAAAAACACTGCTTACCTACTGACAACACACTATTGCAAATAAAACGCAACGTTACAGGGTGGATAAAGAGACAGTGCGTATATTCAAGAAGAGCCCAAGTCGTCCTCACCAGACTACGTATTGGACATTCATACCTGACACATTCTTACATAATGAACAGAAAAGACAAGCCTACTTGTACTCATTGCAACACTGGACTAACTATAAAACACCTACTAACAGAATGCAGATTACGGACTTACTTAAACATTCCACATGACTTGAACCAACTACTGACTGAGGCTAGCCTACATATTGCCACAATTCTGACATATTTAAAAACAATTGGGCGGTTTGAGAATATTTAATTACATATTTTAAAATATGTTTAAGGTGTGCGTGTGTGACGCGTTTAAGTTTCAATGATGCCTGTTTTTATGAATAGTTTTGTTTCAAAGTCACCAAGTTTTCTTTTCACATATTTATTTACCACCTGTTTTAGCAGATTTCCCTACTAGGGAAATCAGCTATTGAGGTCGTACTCATGACGCGATTTTCGAAAAATTTCTTCAAATGTCCATCGATCCTACCCAGGAGATGACGAAAATGAGGTCCGTTCAAAATTATATATATACATTTGTCTGTTAACGCTCTAGCGGTCGCAATTTTTGTTTGATCGTTACCAAACTCGATATTTAAACGTTTTATGCAAAAAGACAGATCAAGTTCGTTAATCGTTGAAATCGGACCTATGTGAGGGGGGTTTAAAGGGAGGGATTTTCGAAAATTTGAAATATCTCCGTTACTATACGTAGGATCAAAAAATTGTATAGAATCAATCTTATTGTAAATTAAATTTACTATAAATATTGTTCTATACATTTATTCTCTATCTTGAATACTAACCAAGATATTTGCATTTTTAATAATTGTGGGCCGATAACGGATGACTGAATTTCCCACCAAAAGCTAGTTCGGCCCTTTGCCGTAACTGTTCGGCTCTCGTATGGAGATTTCTCTATTGTATAACTTCACGTGGGAAATCTGCTTAGTTTACGCAGCCCCTGCGTGACGGACTTTTTAGTTGTTTGTTGTGTTTGTGTTTCTTGTTCCTTTTGTGTTACTTTGTTTTGTTATTTTGTTTACTTGTTTTTTGATTTCCCCCAAGCTTAAGAATAGCCAAGCCGCCACATTTGCGGAGCTCTACATAATAAATAAATAAATATTTAACGAATAGTATGGCAAGTCTCTCCCCCCCCCCCTACATCATGAATATTGCAATAGAATAAGTGGCCTAACTTTCTTAATCAAGGCTAATTAATATTTTATTGGATCGTTTCAATTTTTCTTTATTTTGCATCTTAATTTTTTCTTCACATTGATTCTTTAATCTTTTTTATTTATATTATTTGATTGTTTGTTTTCTTTTACTTCCATTTTTTTCCCCTATAAAAAATTATAAACTTTACGTTTCTTGAATATGGTTGATGTATTTATAGGTTTTAGTGTATATCTTGTTTATACTTCGTTAAATGACACAAAAATGAAAATAATTAAGGATATTTTAAATAAAAAATAAACACCTTTTGTCATATACATGTGAGCCGAAAAACAATTCGAAACGAAATATGGTGATTTTTCATTTTGAGGCCTCCTCATAACCTCCACTCCTGTTCGTCTTTTGTGTAGACTGTAATGTAAGTTAAGTTAGTGGTAATACACATACAAAGTTTCATAAAATTCGGCTAAGTAGTCTGGCATTAAAAGATAACAAACAAAATTATCCTGAAATTTTGAAAAAAAAAAAAAAAACTATTTACAGCCAGACTTTATTATTTTATATGTTTAATGTTTGCGTTTATCCATTTGCGTTACATTGAATACAAATAAAAACAGTTCAATATATTCTCTAATTAATGAGAGTTAACACCCAAAGTAGAGTTGAGTAAAAAAACTTAACTAGTATAATCAGTAGTTGACAGATAATACATTATTCCCTGTTTATCAAAATAGTCAACTGAGGGAGGCTCCCTAGATAGGGCTGAAATAAATAATACAGATTCCTTCGATCCAAGTAGAAGTAGGTATACGAAACCATTTTCGTTTATCATGAAATGATCTATACATTATGTCCTATGGTATTTTTCGTACTGATGATGGTAGGACCGGAGCATACCATATAATATTGTGGCAATATCTTGTTAAAAGATGTGAAGCAAAATATTTTTTTTGTTTAATGTAATAGAAGAGCAAGCAAGTATTCTGCTGACCATATTCATTTCTTTCATATATAGGAATATTTTTTATAGCGACGAAGAAACATGATTTTTTTTTATAGGGACGAAGAAACATTAATTTTTTTATAGGGATGATGAAACGTGATTTTCTTTATGGAGACGAAGAAACATGGTCCTTTTTATAGGGACGAAGAAACATATATATATATCTATATATATATAAAATTGTAACCTCTGTCTGTACATTGATTTTTTTCGCGAAATTTCACGATAACTTTTCGTTTCACATGTCATAGACACCATATCTGCATTTTGTTTCTTTCGTGTATGTTTGTTTGTTTGTTTGTTTGTTTGTTTGTTTGTTTGTTACCTTTTCACGCATAAACGGCCGAACCGAATTTTATGAAACTTGGTATGTATATTACTACTAACCCAACTTAGACTTTAGGCTATATTAATTTTCTCTGAGACGAACAGGAGTGGGGGTTATAAGGGAAGCCTGAAATTAAAAATAGCGATATTTCGTTTTCTATTGGTTTTTCGGTACATATGCACATAACAAAAGTTGTTTATTTTGTTATTTAGAGTAACTTTTATTATATACACTTTTGTCGTATTCCGAAGATTAAATGAGATATTCGCTAAAAACTATAACGGGAGTCAACAATATTATTTTGCACAAAAGACTCAACCGAACTAAATAAAACTAGGTATCTGTATTAGAACCAACGCCCTCATTATAATAAGCCATACCAACATTTCCATGGACGGGCAGGAGTGGGGGTTATAAGGGAAGCCAGAAATTAAAAATAGACATATTTCGTTTCCTATTGGTTTTTCTGCAAATATGAACATAACAAAAGTTGTTTATTTTGTTATTTTGAGTAACTTTTGTTATATACAATTTTGTCTTTTACCTAAGTATAAACGAGTATATACTAAAACTAAAGCGGGCACTAACGGCTGAACCGAACTTAACAAAACTCGGTATGTCGATTAGCATTAATTCTTCCATGATTATAAGCTATATTAAAATTTTTAGGTTCGAACGGGAGTGGGGGTTATAAGGGAGGCCTGAAATAAAAACTCACCATATTTACATGTATAGAGAGACGGGAAATATAAAAATAATCGAAGACAGTGAAGCCTTTATCGAACACAAATATTCTATTATTAGCAAATCCACTCGGCAACGACGGGTATCAATCCTAAACACGTGGGACGGGTAAATGTCAAAATATTGTATGCAATGTAAAGCCTTGCTAAAAAATACTATTTCATCATCATTCAGCTCAAATGAATTCCCGTGGCGAAAGCCGGGGTATCTGAGCTAGTATATATATAAAATGTAACCTCTGTCTGTACATTGATTTATTTCACGAAATTTCACGATAACCATTTTCGTTTTCACATGTCATAGACACCATAAACTGCATTTTGTTTCTTTGGTGTCTGTTTGTTGTTTGTTTATTTTGTTTGTTTATTTGTTTGTTTGTTTGTTTGTTTGGTTACCTTTTCCACGCATAAACGGCTGAACCCGAATTTTATGAAACTTGGTATGTTAATATTACTACTAACCCAACTTAGACTTTAGGAGTATCATTAATATCCTCTGAGACGAACAGGAGTGGGGGTTATAAGGGAAGGCCAGAAATTAAAAATAGCGACATTCGAATTCCTATTTTGGTTTTTCGGCAAATATGCACAATAAAAAAAAGTTGTTTATTTTGTTTTATTTAGAGTAACTTTTGTTATATACACTTTCGTCGTTATACCGAGTTATAAAACGAGAAATATACGCTAAAACCTATAGAGGAAGTGAACTTATTTAATATGGCACAAAAGAATCAACCAAACTAAATAAAACTCGGTTTGTTGTATTAGCACTAACGCTTTCATTAATAACAAGCCAGTCCAACATTTCTAGTGGAAAAGGCAGGAGTGGGGGTTAATAAGGGGAAAGCCTGAAATTAAAAAATAGCGATATTTCGTTTCTTATTGTTTTTTCGGCATATATGAACATAAACAAAAAGTTTTTATTGTATAATATAGAGTAACTTTTGTTATATTCACTTTTGCCGTTATAACGGAAGTATGATAATGAGTTTATACTCTAAAAACTATAGGCGGGATTCCACAAATTTTATTTGGCAACAAATGACTCAACCGAACTAAACCAAACTCGGTATTCTGAAATTAGTACTAACGCCTTCCTTATAATAAGCCATACTAAAATTTCTAGGGACGGGCAGGAGTGAGTGAGGGTTATATGGAGAGGCCTGAAATTAAAAATAGGCGATATTTCGTTTTCCTATTGCTTTTTCAACCAAAATATGCATTAATCAAAAGTTTCGTTTATCGTTTTGTATTTTAGAGTAAATTTTGTTATATGCTATTATTTGCCGTATACGGTAGTATAAATGAGTTATACGCTAAAACTATAGCGGGAGAGTCCACAAATTTTTTATTTTGGGCACAAAAGAACTCAAACCGAATTAAACCAAACTCGGTATTTTGAATTAGCTACTAAACGCCTTTCCTTATAATTAAGCTATACTAACATTTCTAGGGACGGGCAGGCAGTGGGAGTTGTAAGGGAGGCCTTGAAATTTAAAATAGTTGATTTCCTATTGGGGTTTCCGGCAAATATATGCAAATAACAAAAGTTGTTTAATTTGTTATTTAGAGAAAGATTTTTCTCAATCACTTCTTTTCATTATGAACTACCAGGTACCTCAAATGAAAAAAATTATTCAAATGTAATGTCAAAATTTTCTCATTAATAATTCAAATCTATGCATTAATGCACAGGCAAACACGGGAAATATGACAATATGGAGTATATATATAAAATTGTAACCTCTGTCTGTACATTGATTTTTTTCGCGAAATTTCACGATAACTTTTCGTTTAACATGTCATAGACACCATATCTGCATTTTGTTTCTTTCGTGTATGTTTGTTTGTTTGTTTGTTTGTTTGTTACCTTTTCACGCATAAACGGCTGAACCGAATTTTATGAAACTTGGTATGTATATTACTACTAACCCAACTTAGACTTTAGGCTATATTAATTTTCTCTGAGACGAACAGGAGTGGGGGTTATAAGGGAAGCCTGAAATTAAAAATAGCGATATTTCGTTTTCTATTGGTTTTTCGGCAAATATGTACATAACAAAAGTTGTTTATTTTGTTATTTAGAGTAACTTTTGTTATATACACTTTTGTCGTATACCGAAGTTTAAATGCGTTATACGCTAAAAATTATAGCGGGAGTCAACAATATTATTTGCCAAAAAAGACTCAACCGAACTAAATAAAACTCGGTATGTGTATTAGCAGTGAGGCCTTAATTATAATAAGCCATACCAACATTTCTATGGACGGGCAGGAGTGGGGGTTATAAGGGAAGCCTGAAATTAAAAATAGCGATATTTCGTTTCCTATTGGTTTTTCCGCAAATATAAACATAATAAAAGTTGTTTATTTTGTTATTTGGAGTAACTTTTGTTATATACACTTTTGTCGTATACCTAAGTATAAATGAGTTATACGTTAAAACTTTAGCGGGAGCCAACAATTTTATTGGGCACTAACGGCTGAACCGAACTTAAGAAAACTCGGTATGTCAATTAGCATTAATTCTTCCATGATTATAAGTTATATTAAAATTTTTAGGTTCGAACGGGAGGGGGGTTATAAGGGAGGCCTGAAATAAAAATTCACCATATTTACATGTATAAGAGACGGGAAATATAAAATATCGCAGACAGTGAAGCCTTATCGAACAAATAATTCGTTTATTAGCAAATCCACGGCAACGACGGGTATCAATCCTAAACACTGGGACCGCGAAATGTCAAAATATGGTGCAAGGTAAAGCCGGCTAACAAATACCATCACCCTTTAGCCTCAAATGTCTTCCCGGGCGGAGCCGGGGATCGGAGCTAGTATCTATATATATATCTATATCTATATATATATATATATATATATATATATATATATATATATATATATATATATATATATATATATATATATATATATATACTAGCTCAGATACCCGGCTTCGCTCGGGAATTCATTTGAGGCTGAATGGTGATGGTATTTTTTTGGCAAGGCTTTAGTTTGCACAATATTTTGACATTTACCCGTCCCAGTGTTTAGTTTAAATACCCGTCGTTTCTGTGGATTTGTTAATAATAAAATTATTTTTTTATGTAAGACTTCACTGTTCTCCATATTGTCATATTTCCCGTTTCCTGTGCATTATGCATAGATTTGAATTATTAAGCACAAAATATTAACATACATTTGAATTAATTTTTCCCGGTGAGGTACCTGGTTCCTGTCTCCAATTTCATATTAATTATGCATAATGGAAACGAAATATCCCTATTTTTAATTTCAGGCCTCCCTTATAACCCCCACTCCTGCCCGTCCCTAGAAATGTTAGTATGGCTTATTATAAGGAAGACGTTAGTGCTAAATCACATACCGAGTTTGGTTTAGTTCGGTTGAGTCTTTTGTGCCAAATATTGTAAAATTGTTGACTTCTGCTATCACTTTTTGGCGTATAACGTCTTTATAATTAGTTATACGACAAAAGTGTATATGACAAAAGTTTCTCTAAATAACAAAATAAACAACTTTTGTTATGTGCATATTTGCCAAAACCCCAATAGGAAACGAAATATCACTATTTTTAATTTCAGGCCTCCCTTATAACCCCCACTCCTGCCCGTCCCTAGAAATGTTAGTATGGCTTATTATAAGGAATACGTTAATGCTAATTTACATACCGAGTTTGGTTTAGTTCGGTTGAGTTTTTTGCCAAATAAAATTGTTCACTTCCGCTAAATGCAGTTATGGTGTCTATGACATGTGAAACGAAAAGTTATCGTGAAATTTCGCGATAAAAATCAATGTAATTTAATATATATAAAATTGTAACCTCTGTCTGTACATTGATTTTTTTTTCGAAATTTCATGATAACTTTTCGTTTCAAATGTCATAGACACCATATCTGCATTTTGTTTCTTTCGTGTATGTTTGTTTGTTTGATTGTTTGTTTGTTACCTTTTCACGCATAAACAGCTTAACCGAATTTTATGAAACTTGGTATGTATATTACTACTAACTCAACTTAGACTTTAGGCTATATTAATTTTATCTGAGACAAACAGGAGTGAGGGTTATATTGAAGGCCTGAAATTAAAAATAGGCGATATTTCGTTTTCCTATTGCTTTTTCAACAAATATGCATTAATCAAAAGTATTCGTTTATTTGGTATTTTAGAGTAAAATTTTTTATATACACTATTTGCCGTATACGGTAGTAAAAATGAGTTATACGCTAAAACCTATAGCGGGAGTCCAAAATTTTTTATTTGGCACAAAAGACTAACCGAATTAAACCAAACTCGGTATTTTGAATTAGCACTAACGCCTTCCTTATAATAAGCTATACTAACATTTCTAGGGACGGGCAGGAGTGGTAGTTGTAAGGGAGGCCTGAAATTTAAAATATGATTTCCTATTGGGGTTTCCGGCAAATATATGCAAATAACAAAAGTTGTTTAATTTGTTATTTAGAGATATTTTCTCAACACTTCTTTTCAATATGAACTACCAGGTACCTCAAATGAAAAAAATTATTCAAATGTATGTCAATATTTTCTCATTAATAATTCAAATCTATGCATAATGCACAGGAAACGGGAAATATGACAATATGCAGAACAGTGAAGACTAGCATAAAAAAATAATTTTATTATTAACAAATCGACAGCAACGACGAGTACAAACCCTTAATATTGGGACGGGTAAATGTCAAAATATTGTGCAAAGTAAAGCCTCGCCAAAAAATACCATCACCATTCAGCCTCAACTCAATTCCCGGGCGAAGCCGGTTATCTGAGATATTATATATATATATATATATATATATATATATATATATATATATATATATATTTGTCTGTTAACGCTCTAGCGGTCGCAATTTATGTTTGATCGTTACGAAACTCGATATTTAACCGTTTTATGTAAAAAGACAGATCAAGTTCGTTAATGGCTGAAATCGTACGAGAGGGAGAGGGGGTTTAGAGGCGGGGGATTTTTGAAAATTCAAAATATCTCCGTTGTTATGCATCGGATTGAAAAATTGTATAGAACCAATCTTATTGCAAATTAAATTTACTATAAATATTGTTATATACATTTATTCTCTATCTTGAATATTAACCGAGATATTTTCATTTTTATGAAGTCTGTGGTCGCGTGTTGTTCGGGTTAGTTCGGCCGTTTTCGTAAGTCTGCTCTGGCGGAAGCTTCTAACCTAACCTGTAGTTTCTAACGTTACCTAACCTTCGTTACTTTGTGACATTTATGCAAATACGTTCTGTTCATCCGCCCCCCCTTCTTTAGTTCTTGGACTACTAAAATTTGAGTTATTAAAATATAAATTATTCTTACAATTCAGAAGCCGTTTCAGCTGGGAGTTTATTAAAATTAACTGAAAGATTTCTCATTACCGTTTGTATTTACTTATGGTGGTGTTGTGTTAGCAGTATGCAGATTTCTCTATTGCTAAACTTCACATAGGAAAATCTGCTTAGTTTACGCAGCCCCTGCGTGACGGACTTTTTTCTTTATGGAGACGAAGGAACTTGGTCCTTTTTATAGGGACGAAGAAACATTATTTTTTTTATAGGGATGATGAAACGTGATTTTCTTTATGGAGACGAAGAAACATGATTTCTTACAGGGGTGAAGAAACATGATTTTCTTACAGGGACGAAGAAATATGATTTTCTTACAGAGAGGAAGAAACGTGATTTTCTTTATGGAGACGAAGAAACATGATTTTCTTACAGAGACGAAGAAAGGTGATTTTCTTTATGGAGACGAAGAAACATGGCCCTTTTTATAGGGACGAAGAAACATGATTTTCTTACAGAGACGAAGAAAGGTGATTTTCTTACAGGGGTGAAGAAACATGATTTTCTTACAGGGACGAAGAAATATGATTTTCTTACAGAGAGGAAGAAACGTGATTTTCTTACAGAGAGGAAGAAACGTGATTTTCTTACAGGGACGAAGAAATATGATTTTCTTACAGAGAGGAAGAAACGTGATTTTCTTTATGGAGACGAAGAAACATGATTTCTTACAGGGACGAAGAAACATGATTTTCTTACAGGGACGAAGAAACATGATTTTCTTACAGGGACGAAGAAATATGATTTTCTTACAGAGAGGAAGAAACATGATTTTCTTAACAGGGACGAAGAAACATTATTTTTCTTACAGGGACGAAAGAAACATGATTTTCTTTATGGAAACGAAGAACTGATTACTTTCTTAACAGGGACGAAGAAACATGATTTTCTTACAGGGACGAAGAAACATGATTTTCTTAACTAGGGACGAAGAAACTGATTTTCTTAATTCTTACAGGGACGAAAGAAACATGATTTTTCTTACAGGGACGAAGAAACATGATTTTCTTACAGGGACGAAGAAACATGATTTTCTTAACATGGACGAAGAAACAAAGATTTTCTTACAGGGACGAAGAATCATGATTTTCTTACAGGGACGAAGAAACATGATTTCTTACAAGAACGAAGAAACATGATTTTCTTACAGGGACGAATAAACATGATTTTTTTACAGAGACGAAGAAACGTGATTTTCTTTATGGAGACGAAGAAACCATGATTTCTTACAGGGACGAAGAAACATGATATTCTTACAGGGACGAAGAAACATGATTTTCCTTATGGAAACTAATAAAACATGATTTTCTTACAGGGACGAATAAACATGATTTTTTTACAGAGACGAAGAAACGTGATTTTCTTTATGGAAACGAAAACATGTATTTCTTACAGGGACGAATAAACATGATTTTTTTACAGAGACGAAGAAACGTGATTTTCTTTTTAGGGATGAAGAATCATGATCCTTTTTATAGGGAAGAAGTAACATAATTTTTTATAAGGATGAAGGGCCATGTTTTTTTGTTGCATTTGAAAGGCATGAGTTGTTGGGAAAATTTATGAAATATGAGTAATTTGAAACATTTAATGAATGTATTTTGTGGCTTGAGATGGAATAGGAAAATATAATATTTACCTATCATTCTAAAATGGACTCCCACTGATGACAAAAAATGAAGGAATTTTATTTTGTGAGCAAGAACGAGAGGGATTGATAATTATATTTTCCTATCATTCTAATTGACTCCCATCAGATTGACAAAATATGAAGAATTATATTTTTGAGCAAGAAGATAGGGATTGATAATTATATTAAAGATGATATTTATTCTAGAATGTGGCAATTATTGAACTAGAATTATGTAAACTATTGCTTAGGCATTGACCCATGGCGGTGGCCGTCTGACGGATAATGGGATGTATTCAGCAAGATAGACCAGCTGATATGATAACACTTATAGCCATCTTTTGTATTCTCTTTTAAAATGATCTCAATAATGTATTTAGTTTTAAATGCGGTGTTTTCATTGGGACAATGTGTCTGCTCTGGTGAAAGATGACCTTCTTTTTTGGGGATACCATCCTGGTTTTTCTTGCTTCTCTTTTCAGGGCAGGACTTTTTTTCTCGTGGTCTCCAACACAAATGTTTTTCATACAATAGGACCACCAGAATTGAACTTTTTTTAAGAGGCGCTCATTGATTCGAGAACGGTATAACATCTGCTACATAGAGTGTATATTTTTTCTTAGCAATGCTTTCTTGAAGGTCACTGAGGTCGGTACTTTGCCCACTTTTCGGAGAATGAACATTATGATTAGAATTGCTGTTATTCGAAACTAATTGATATAATAATAGTTTGCCGTCGGAATATAAATACTGGATAACAGAAGAACTAAATAATCTTTCTTGTTAGCAGATTTCCCTTAAGGGAAATCAGCTATTGAGGTCGTACTCATGAACGCAGAGTTTTCCGGAAAAATTTCTTCAAAATGTCCATCGATCCTACCCAGGAGATGACGAAAATGGAGGTCCGTTGTCCTACCAAACCCTATTTTATACTATATATATATATATATATATATATATATATATATATATATATATATATTTGTTTGTTAACGCTCTAGCGGTCGCAATTTTTGTTTGATCGTTACCAAAGCTCGGAATTTAATCGTTTTATGTAAAAAGGAAGATCAAGTTTCGTTAATGGCTGAAATCGGTCCAGTGGAGGAGGGGGGGGGTCTTTAGAGGGGGGATTTTCGGAAAATTCGAAATATCTCCGTTATTATGCGTCGGATAGCGAAAAAATGTATAGAATCAATCTTATTACAAATTAAATTTACTATAAATATCTGTTTTACATTTATTCCCTATCTTGCAATATTTAACCGAGATTATTTGCCTTTTTATTAAAATTTGGGCCGGTAACGGATTTTTGAGTTTCCCGCCAAAACCTAGTTTCGGCCCTTTGCCGTAAGTCGTATGGGCTCTTCGTACTGGAGATTTCTCTATTGTATTTACTTCACGTGGGGAAAATCTGCTTTAGTTTTAACGCAGCCCCTGCGTGACGGACTTTTTTTTTAGCATTCTCTAAACCTCGCCCCACCTTTACCCGTCCGATTTTTACGTAGAAAATAAAAGTCCGCCACGCAGGGGCTGCGTTAACTAAGCTGATTTCCCGAGAGCGTCACGTATATGCATTTATCTAAAAAAGTAAAAGTTCAATGAGAACAATATTTGTTATTTAGGCTACAAATAAAGTACTTCATAATACAATATTGTTAATATGGCGTGAGTTGGAGTAGGGCTTTACTGAAGGCCGAAAACTAAAAAAATGCAAATCCCCCGGTTAATATTAATGATAGTGAAAAAACGTACATAACAACATTGATAGAACATTACATTTGATGTATTTAGATGTTGCCGTCTCAACGCCATCTCTCGCTGCTCCGATTTCAGCCATTAATGAACTCACCTTTGTTTTACACGAATCGCTTATATATCGAGTTTGGTAACGATCAAACAAAAATTACGAACGCTAAAGCGGTAGCATACAAGTATATATTATATATATATATATATATATATAAAATTGTAACCTCTGTCTGTACATTGATTTTTTTCGCGAAATTTCACGATAACTTTTCGTTTCACATGTCATAGACACCATAACTGCATTTTGTTTCTTTCGTGTCTGTTTGTTTGTTTGTTTGTTTGTTTGTTTATTTGTTTGTTTGTTTGTTACCTTTTCACGCATAAACGGCTGAGCCGAATTTTATGAAACTTGGTATGTATATTACTACTAGCCCAACTTAGACTTTAGGCTATATTAATATTCTCTAGGACAAACAGGAGTGGGGGTTATAGGAAGGCCTGAAATTAAAAATGTGGCGATATTTTCGTTTTAGTTTACCCTATTGATTTTTCAGCAAATACGCACATAGACAAAAGTTGTTTATTTTGTAATGAGAGTAACGTTAAATATAATATGCACTTTTGCCGTCTACGGAAGTGCTAATCAGTTATATGCTAAACCTATTGCGGGAAAGTCCACAATTTTATTTGGCATTAAAAGAACTCACACCGAACTAAAACAAACCTCGCTATGTGATGTATAACTAAAGCGATTGACATTATAATAAGCCATACTAACCTTTCTAGGACGCCAGGAGTGGGGTTATAAGGGATGCCTGAAATTAATAATAGCATATTTCGTTTCCTATTGGCTTTTCAGGCAAATATGCACATAAACAAATGTTGTTTATTTTGTTAAATTAGAGTAACTTTTGTAATATGCACTTTTGCCGTATACGGAAGCATAAATGAAGTTATCTACGCTATAAACTAAAGTGGAAGTCCACAATTTTTATTTGGCACTAAAGACTCAACCGTACTAAACCAAACTGGTTTATGTGAAATAGTACTAACGCCTTCATTATAATAATGCTAAACTAACATTTCAAAGGACGGGCAGGAGTGAGGGGATATAAGGAAGGCCTGAAATTAATAATAGTGATATTTCGTTTCCTATTGCATTTTCGGCAAATATTGCACATAACAAAAAGTTGTTTATTTTGTTATTTAGAGAAAACTTTTTTTTTTATATACACTATCATTGTATACCGAAATATTAAGACGTTATACGCTAAAAATTATAGCGGTAGACAACAATTTTATTTATGCACAAAAGACTCAACCGAACTAAAAAAAACACTCAGTATGTGTATTAGTACTAACGCCTTCCTTATAATAAGCCTTACTAACATTTCTAGGGACGGGCAGGAGTGGTGGTTATAAGGGAGGCATTGAAAATAAAAATAATGATTTCCTATTGGGGTTACGGCAAATATGCACATGACAAAATTTGATAATATTGTTATTTAGATAAAATTTGCTCAACACATCTTATTCGAATATGAACTACCAGGTACCAAATGTATGTCAATATTTTCTCATTAATAATTCAAATCTATGCATAATGCACAGGAGACGGGAAATATGACAATATGCAGGACAGTGAAGTCTTACATAAAAAAATAATTTTATTATTAACATCCCAAATCTTCTAACAATTTTTCAAATTATTGTGCAAAGTAAAGCCTTGCCAAAAATATACCATCACCATTCAGCCTCAAATCAATTCCAGGGCGAAGCCGAGTATCTGTTCTAGTATATATATATATATATATATATATATATATATATATATATATATATATATATATATATTACCGGGTCTCATTTTCGTCCTCTACTATGTCAAATCCTTGGACATTTGAGGAAATATTTCGAATATCACGTCATGAATACAACCAAATGTGTATAGTGAGAAGAGATTAGTATTGTGGCATACCACCATGTGGGAAATCTGCTTAGTTAACGCATCACCAACCTGGGTGGCGGCATTTATTATTGTGCAGCTTGCCATGAGTTTAAACTGGTGCAGTGCATCCATTACAAGATGGTGCATTGTATGCACTTGTGACCTGACGCCTCGCCTTAATCTGCATTTTCTACCCGATTTTCCTTGCTCGTCAGTTGCGTCACGAATGGACATATTGATGAGGCAAGGTGAGAGAGGGCACCTGGTTTATTTATCAGTAATCACCGCCTCTCTGCAGTCAGCGGCAATCCATGGCGAGCTGAATGCAGAAATGGGAAGTGGTCCATGAACAATAACCATGTCCTCACATATTGATGAGGCAAGGTGAGAGAGGGCACCTGGTTTATTTATCAGCAATCACCGCCTCTCTGCAGTCAGCGGCAATCCATGGCGAGCTGAATGCAGAAATGGGAAGTGGTCCATGAACAATAACCATGTCCTCACATATTGATGAGGCAAGGTGAGAGAGGGCACCTGGTTTATTTATCAGTAATCACTGCCTCTCTGCAGACAGCGGCAATCCATGGCGAGCTGAATGCAGAAATGGGAAGTGGTCCAAGAACAATAACCATGTCCTCACATATTGATGAGGCAAGGTGAGAGAGGGCACCTGGTTTATTTATCAGTAATCACTGCCTCTCTGCAGTCAGCGGCAATCCATGGCGAGCTGAATGCAGAAATGGGAAGTGGTCCATGAACAATAACCATGTCCTCACATATTGATGAGGCAAGGTGAGAGAGGGCACCTGGTTTATTTATCAGTAATCACCGCCTCTCTGCAGTCAGCGGCAATCCATGCCGAGCTGAATGCAGAAATGGGAAGTGGTCCATGAACAATAACCATGTCCTCACATATTGATGAGGCAAGGTGAGAGAGGGCACCTGGTTTATTTATCAGTAATCACCGCCTCTCTGCAGTCAGCGGCAATCCATGCCGAGCTGAATGCAGAAATGGGAAGTGGTCCATGAACAATAACCATGTCCTCACATATTGATGAGGCAAGGTGAGAGAGGGCACCAGGCTTATTTATCAGTAATCACTGCCTCTCTGCAGTCAGCGGCAATCCATGCCGAGCTGAATGCAGAAATGGGAAGTGGTCCATGAACAATAACCATGTCCTCACATATTGATGAGGCAAGGTGAGAGAGGGCACCTGGTTTATTTACCAGTAATCACCGCCTCTCTGCAGTCAGCGGCAATCCATGCCGAGCTGAATGCAGAAATGGGAAGTGGTCCATGAACAATAACCATGTCCTCACATATTGATGAGGCAAGGTGAGAGAGGGCACCTGGTTTATTTATCAGTAATCACCGCCTCTCTGCAGTCAGCGGCAATCCATGCCGAGCTGAATGCAGAAATGGGAAGTGGTCCATGAACAATAACCATGTCCTCACATATTGATGAGGCAAGGTGAGAGAGGGCACCTGGTTTATTTATCAGTAATCACCGCCTCTCTGCAGTCAGCGGCAATCCATGCCGAGCTGAATGCAGAAATGGGAAGTGGTCCATGAACAATAACCATGTCCTCACATATTGATGAGGCAAGGTGAGAGAGGGCACCTGGTTTATTTATCAGTAATCACCGCCTCTCTGCAGTCAGCGGCAATCCATGCCGAGCTGAATGCAGAAATGGGAAGTGGTCCATGAACAATAACCATGTCCTCACATATTGATGAGGCAAGGTGAGAGAGGGCACCTGGTTTATTTATCAGTAATCACCGCCTCTCTGCAGTCAGCGGCAATCCATGCCGAGCTGAATGCAGAAATGGGAAGTGGTCCATGAACAATAACCATGTCCTCACATATTGATGAGGCAAGGTGAGAGAGGGCACCAGGTTTATTTATCAGCAATCACCGCCTCTCTGCAGACAGCGGCAATCCATGCCGAGCTGACTGCAGAAATGGGAAGTGGTCCATGAACAATAACCATGTCCTCACATATTGATGAGGCAAGGTGAGAGAGGGCACCTGGTTTATTTATCAGTAATCACCGCCTCTCTGCAGTCAGCGGCAATCCATGGCGGGCTGAATGCAGAAATGGGAAGTGGTCCATGAACAATAACCATGTCCTCACATATTGATGAGGCAAGGTGAGAGAGGGCACCTGGTTTATTTATCAGTAATCACCGCCTCTCTGCAGTCAGCGGCAATCCATGCCGAGCTGAATGCAGAAACGGGAAGTGGTCCATGAACAATAACCATGTCCTCACATATTGATGAGGCAAGGTGAGAGAGGGCACCTGGTTTATTTACCAGTAATCACCGCCTCTCTGCAGTCAGCGGCAATCCATGCCGAGCTGAATGCAGAAATGGGAAGTGGTCCAAGAACAATAACCTCAGCACCCAACCTTCCACTTGTCGATAACGAACTTGATCTTTCTTTTTCCATAAAAAGTTAAAATATGAAGTTTAGTAACGATCAAACAAAAATTGCGACCTCTAGAGCTGTCGCAATATTTCTGATTGACCGATTCCTATTAACCTGATTCATCAACCTCACCACCAGCAAAATTAAAAATGAAATATGCTTAGTTTACGCAGCCCGTGCGTGACGGACTTTTTTCTTAATTTAAGTTTTATGCGAGCCTTGAATAACCCCCGCCCCCCAACCCTTCTATCAACGGTATTTTATCATGGAAACAGATGACATGAGATAACCAGTGTGTAATAGCAACATGTCGGAAATCTGCTTAGTTTACGCAGTCCCTGCGTGACGGACATTTTTTGAATGAGGCTTGTAAATTGTTGGTATTTTGGAATTCAGCCTTGTGAAAGGTATTATAGATAGGTCAGGGAACGAGAGGTATAGTCATTCTTTGCTATAAGTCTTGTACTAAAAATTACCAACTATTAAGAACACTATTTGCATGTGGTCATCATGTTTCAGAAAGTCTAGGAGAGAAGAAGTAGTTCTCTCGAGACTTAGAATCGGCCACACCAAATTAACACACTCATTCTTCATGAGAAAGACTGCCAGAGCCACTTGCTCAACTTGCAACATTCCCATGACGATAAGACATATACTGACAGAACGCCGAAAACGACAACACCAGGATTTCCCCTATGACCTACAGGAACTTTTGACGGAAGGCAGCCCACACATTAACACATTCTCATACCTACACCAAAATTCAAATATATGACCAAATATAACATACTAATTAAGCCTGTGGTGTGCATGATTTCAAATTATATGCATATTGTATTCTATGTGTTTGTACACATGTATATGTTTAGCCTGAAAGAGGAAATTACGACAATCATTAGCAATAGTACCATTTGCAGCCATTCATTTCCAATTCATCATTCACTAACTATGCTATTGAGGTCGTACTCAGGACGCAATTTTCAAAACTTTTCTTCTAAAGTCCATCGATCCTTCCCAGGAGATAACGAAAATGAGGTCCATTCAAAATTATATATATATACATATTTGTCTGTTAACGCTCTAGAGGTCGCAATTTTCGTTTGATCGTTACCAAACTCGATATTTAAACGTCTTATGGCTTAAATCGAACCAGTGGGAGGGGGGGTTTAGAGGGGAGGATTTTCGAATATTCGAACTATCTCCATTACTATACATTGGATCGAAATATTGTATAGAACCAATCTTATTGCAAATTGAATTTACTATAAATATTGTTATATACATTTATTCTCTATCTTGAATATTAGCCGAGATATTTGCATTTCTCAGTTTTCAGCTTCCGAGACGAGATCGGCTAACTTCGGGTCTAGTCGTAAGCTTCCGTCAAGAGCTAGTTCGGCCATTTCCGTAACAGTTCGGCTCTCGTGAAATTGGTTTAGAGGCTTGTTACTACTACTGTTACTAGTATGCAGATTTCTGTTGTATAGCTTCACGTGGGAAATCAGCTTAGTTTACGCAGCCCCTTAAGTAAACCCCCACTCCTACTCATGCAATCGTAGTAATAAGCTATTGTGTCATGACGCACTTTATTTGAAGCTTAACTACCAAATATTGTTCTCACTGAACTATTACGTTTTGAGATAAATGCAAATAAGTGGCGCACGTGGAAAATCTGCTTAGTTAACGCAGGGCCTGCGTGGCGTGGCTCCGATAAGCCATCCTTTGTTCCATGCAGAGAGGATGATGTAATGTAGGTGTAACGCCAGAGAAGAAGTTAGGTAGGAACTATGCTACCCCCATAGAGGTAGAAGACACCCGTTATTGGCCTCGTTCCCGCCAAATCGTAACTCCTTCCATTGATGTTGCCGCCCCCTGCACCAGATCTAGACACATGTGAAATACTTGCCCAGCACACTGCGGTATGCCCATCTGGCTGGACACGTCTCACAGCTAGCATCACAAATCCCAGCCTTCTGGCATCTCGCCCCAAATGGTCATTTAACAAAGTGTAGAATTTTGTATTTATTTATTTATGGGCATGTGATGTGAATTGCCCTTTCAAAAGTCAGAAATTGTACAAAGTTAAATAACATTAAAAGCAGGGGCTGCTCGGGAGATACTCACGAATAGACCCGACATGTGCCGATCTCATCTCGCCCGTTATCCACACACACACTCAATAAAAATGCCGATATCTCGGTAATATTCAAGATAGAGAAAAAATATATATATAACAACATTTATAGGACATTAAATTTTCAATGGCATTGGTTCTATACACTTTTTCGATCCGACGTATAATAATGAAGATATTTCGAATTTTACAAGTCCCCCTCTAATCCCCCTCTGTCCAATTTCAGCCGTTAACAAAGTTGACCTTTATTTTAGCATTCGTTTAAATATCACGTTTGGTAACGATCAAACAAACACTACGACCTAGAACGTGCGCAGATAAATTTATAAATTGACGAGTATATATATATGATTAAATTATACGGAAATCGAGGCATGAGCAAGACCTCAAAAGCGGATTTTTCTCAAGGGATTTTCTTAATACAATTGGAGTATATATTTTTTTTCGAAATTTTATTCAAATGTTTCCATAAGAAATTTTATTAATACGACAATGTTAACATTATCGAAGATCCAATTACAAGATACATTGGACACAGTTTCATATGGTCTCCTCTCCTCGTTATCCTTGGAAGAACCAGCTGCTAGTCAGTGAAGGTGATATGGGAGTCCTTAGGCACACTAATGAACTGGCAGATCTATGCAGTTACAAGGCCCCACTGCTAGTCCACTACCGCTGCTAGCCAGAGGAGGTGATATGGGAGTCCTTAGGCACACTAGAGAACTGGCAGATCTATGCAGTTACTAGGCCCCGCTGCTAGTCCACTAGCGCTGCTAGCCAGTGGAGGTGATAGGGGAGTCCTTAGGCACACTAAAGAACTGGCAGATCTATGCAGTTACTAGGCCCCGCTGCTAGTCCACTAGCGCTGCTAGTCAGTGGAGGTGATAGGGGAGTCCTTAGGCACACTAAAGAACTGGCAGATCTATGCAGTTACTAGGCCCCGCTGCTAGTCCACTAGCGCTGCTAGCCAGTGGAGGTGATAGGGGAGTCCTTAGGCACACTAAAGAACTGGCAGATCTATGCAGTTACTAGGCCCCGCTGCTAGTCCACTAGCGCTGCTAGTCAGTGGATGTGATAGGGGAGTCCTTAGGCACACTAGAGAACTGGCAGATCTATGCAGTTACTAGGCCCCGCTGCTAGTCCACTAGCGCTGCTAGCCAGTGGAGGTGATAGGGGAGTCCTTAGGCACACTAAAGAACTGGCAGATCTATGCAGTTACTAGGCCCCGCTGCTAGTCCACTAGCGCTGCTAGTCAGTGGAGGTGATATGGGAGTCCTTAGGCACACTAAAGAACTGGCAGATCTATGCAGTTACTAGGCCCCGCTGCAGCAACACTAGCGCTGCTAGTCAGTGGAGGTGATATGGGAGTCCTTAGGCACACTAAAGAACTGGCAGATCTATGCAGTTACTAGGCCCCGCTGCTAGTCCACTAGCGCTGCTAGTCAGTGGAGGTGATATGGGAGTCCTTAGGCACACTAAAGAACTGGCAGATCTATGCAGTTACTAGGCCCCGCTGCTAGTCCACTAGCGCTGCTAGTCAGTGGAGGTGATAGGGGAGTCCTTAGGCACACTAAAGAACTGGCAGATCTATGCAGTTACTAGGCCCCGCTGCTAGTCCACTAGCGCTGCTAGCCAGTGGAGGTGATAGGGGAGTCCTTAGGCACACTAGAGAACTGGCAGATCTATGCAGTTACTAGGCCCCGCTGCTAGTCCACTAGCGCTGCTAGTCAGTGGAGGTGATAGGGGAGTCCTTAGGCACACTAAAGAACTGGCAGATCTATGCAGTTACTAGGCCCCGCTGCTAGTCCACTAGCGCTGCTAGCCAGTGGAGGTGATAGGGGAGTCCTTAGGCACACTAAAGAACTGGCAGATCTATGCAGTTACTAGGCCCCGCTGCAGCAACACTAGCGCTGCTAGTCAGTGGAGGTGATATGGGAGTCCTTAGGCACACTAAAGAACTGGCAGATCTATGCAGTTACTAGGCCCCGCTGCTAGTCCACTACCACTGCTAGTCAGTGGAGGTGATATGGGAGTCCTTAGGCACACTAAAGAACTGGCAGATCTATGCAGTTACTAGGCCCCGCTGCAGCAACACTAGCGCTGCTAGTCAGTGGAGGTGATATGGGAGTCCTTAGGCACACTAAAGAACTGGCAGATCTATGCAGTTACTAGGCCCCGCTGCAGCAACACTAGCGCTGCTAGTCAGTGGAGGTGATATGGGAGTCCTTAGGCACACTAAAGAACTGGCAGATCTATGCAGTTACTAGGCCCCGCTGCTAGTCCACTACCACTGCTAGTCAGTGGAGGTGATATGGGAGTCCTTAGGCACACTAAAGAACTGGCAGATCTATGCAGTTACTAGGCCCCGCTGCTAGTCCACTACCACTGCTAGTCAGTGGAGGTGATATGGGAGTCCTTAGGCACACTAAAGAACTGGCAGATCTATGCAGTTACTAGGCCCCGCTGCAGCAACACTAGCGCTGCTAGTCAGTGGAGGTGATATGGGAGTCCTTAGGCACACTAAAGAACTGGCAGATCTATGCAGTTACTAGGCCCCGCTGCTAGTCCACTACCACTGCTAGTCAGTGGAGGTGATATGGGAGTCCTTAGGCACACTAAAGAACTGGCAGATCTATGCAGTTACTAGGCCCCGCTGCTAGTCCACTAGCGCTGCTAGCCAGTTGATGTAACTTTACTCCAGTTTTATCATGTGTTCAAGATTCTGCTACTTGTTCTGGTAGAGATGCCTTTGCCCCTCCCACATAGACAATAATCCATTCCTGTCAGATGGAGTGAGCTGGCCGGCCACTGGATGTACAAGCTGCGACAGATACTGCCTTGGGCAAAGATTTATCTTATTGTTGATCGAGTAGTGATTGACAAGTGGGAAGGAGATCCGTCAAGCTGCAGCCACATTTCGTTTCTTGGCATCAGGGCTTTGTCTTCTACTTAATTTAGAAACTCTTCATTTTGGAAGTGGTTGAAGACTGTACCGTTAAATGTTTTATCAAACAAATGTTTGCGGATGATTTTTCTGTGGAAGATACTGCACGGTTTTTCAGTTTACAAGAAACTATGCATGCAAAAATGTATTCAATACAAATAATTACAAAGTAATTAGTTTAAAATAAATTTATTCTAAGAACGTATTTTGTTATGCTGATGTTTTTTGAAGTAGACATTCTTTGAATTGAGTCAAGAATACTTTTGAGTTCTTCTTGTGCATATAAGATAGGATACCCAAGAAATATTTTTTATTTATTAGGCAATTATTTAAGAAATAGAGTAATAATTCTAAAAACCAACAACTACTCGTGTTCCTCTCTTTTATGGAACTTATTTGTGGACCAATTATTACAAATACCACTACCTCCCAACTGTAAAATCATAGCATTTGCTGATGATATCATTTTATTAGTACCTCAATGGATTTCAAACAGCAGGAACTTGATACAAATAAGATTTTCAACGAAATTAGTGGTTGGGCCTTAAATAATAAACTAACATTTAATCTAGGGAAATGTAAATATATTATTTTCTCAAGAAAAGTCAATACAAATATTTCTGAATTCAACAATATTATTGACCATCATAAATAAAATATAGAAATATATTAAAATTGATATATCAATATATATTTGATATAGCTGCAATGTGATAACTGAAATTAATCTTTTAATAATTTGTTGCAGAGGTTACAAATTTTAGATATATTTTGAACGGACCACATTTTCGTCATCTCCTGGGTAGGATCGATGGTCATTTCAAGAAAATTTTCGAAAATCACTTCATGAGTACGACCTCAATAGCTGATTTGCCTCAAGGTATGGTCATTTATGACAGGGTCGTGTAATGAAATCTGAGATCCATTACACTTTCTTCTCAGGAGCTGTTCGTGTTGAGGCTCCTTGCTAGCAATGTTGTTAATTCATTATCTATCCAGGTGTAATTCGATTCGAATTGGTGGTTCAATCACTCCTACATATTATTACAAAGTACAAGCCCCTCATTATCAGCATGACAGCTACCGATTACACATAATGAACAAATAGATGATAATAATCAGGTGATTTTATGGCTACTTCACACCCTAGGCTCCACTTGCTATGTTTAACAACAGGAAACTGAACGTGATAAATTATATGCTTTGAATGTTGTGAGAGGTTCATGGCTACAATAATTGCAATGCCTACACACGAATGTTCTAAATTGGATGCACCAATATGATTCTCAACTCTTCTTCGATTCATACTGCCTTCAATGGAGTTATTTGGCTAGTTTATCAGATTAAAGTCCGTCACGCAGGGGCTGCGTAAACTAATCAGATTTCCCTCGTGGACTGTTTAAAAGCATTAATAAGATTAAATCCCTACCATACTGGATTTTAAAAACAACACCCCTTGAACAGTGGAATAAAAATACAAAGCGGTACTCCACACAATGAAATCTTTCTCCTCCCGACGGGAAGCGTCTCAAATTTAAACAACGTCTCACTAGAAAGAAAAACAATTTCTGAAATATATCAGAATATAACATATTAATTTTGTTGAAAACAATTCAATATAACCAGTACTGTAATTCATAATGAATCAGAATAATTTGGATCTCAATCAATCAAATTTTATAGTCCAAGAACTAAAGACAGGGGCGGGGGATACCAGAACATATTCGCATGTACCTCGTATAATAAACGTCTCTTGAAAACAATATTTGGTATTTGTGCTTCGAATAAAGTAGTTTATTAAGTAACAGAGTATTGTTTTTATAACATTAGTAGAAGTCGGAGTTTCCTGAAGTTTTAAAACTGAAAAATGCAAATACCTCAGTTAATATTCAAAATAGAGAATAAATGTGTGAAAAAGATCGTGGTCGAAAACCCTGGGACGGGTAAACTTCAAAACAGTGTGCAAAGTAAAGTCTGCTGAAAAATACCATCACCATTCAGCCTCAAATGAATTCCCGGGCGAAGCCGGGTATCTGAGCTATATATATATATATATATACTAGCTAAGTTACCCGTCTTCGCCCGGGAATTCATTTGAGGCTGAAAGGTATTTTTTTGGCAAGGCTTTCCATTTCACAATATTTTGACATTTCCCCGTCCCAGTGTTTAGGGTTTATATATACATAAAATTGTAACCTCTGTCGGTACATTGATTTTCTTTTCAAAATTAAACGATACTTTTTCGTTTCAAATGTCATAGACACCATAACTGCATTTTGTTTCTTTCGTGTATGTTTGTTTGTTTGTTTGTTACCTTTTCACGCATAAACGGCTGAACAAAATTATTTGAAACTTGGTATGTATATTACTAATAACCCAGGTTAGATTTTTGGCTATATTAATGTTTTCTGAGACGAACAGGAGTGGGGGTTATGACCGAGGCCTGAAATTAAAAATAGCGAGATATTTCGTTTCCTATTGGTTTTTATTTATATATGCACGTAACAAAAGTTGGTTATTTTGGTTTTCCGTATACGTAAGTATAAATGAGTTATACGCTAAAAAAATTAACCGTAATCAACAATTTTATTTTGTACCAAAGACTAAACCTAACTAAAAAAAACTCCTTATGTGAGTTAGCACTAACTCCTCCATGATAATAAGTGGTACCGACATTTCTAGGGAGGAGCAGGAGTGGGGGTTGTAAGGGAGGCCAGAAATGAAAAAAAGCGATATTTCGTTTTCTATTGGTTTTTCGGCAATTATTCACATAACAGAAGCTGTTTATTTCGTTATTTAAAGTAACTTTTGTTATATTCACTTTCGCCGTATACGGAAGTATAAATGAGTCACGCTAAAAACTATAACGGGAATCAACAATTTTGTTGGAATTAACAAAACTTAGTATGTGAATTAGCATTAATTCTTCCATGAAAAAAACTCACGATATTTCATTGTCTATTTGTTTTTCGATAAACGTGCACATTACAAAAGTTGTTTACTTTGTTATGTAGAGTAACTTTTGTTGGGAACAATGTATAAAGCAAGTAATTTGTGTAGAAATATTGATATACTCAACAATTCTCTCCAATATCAACTACCAGGTACCTCACATGGAAAAATTAATTCAAATCTATGGTAATATTTTGTCCTTAATAATTCAAATCTATGCATAATGCACAGGAGACGGGAAATATGAAAATATGTAGGACAGTGAAGTCTTACATAAAAAATTAATTTTATTATTAACAAATCCATAGCAGTGAAAAATATTGTGCAAAGTACTTAAAGCCTTGCCAAAAAAATACCATCATCATTCAGCCTCAAATGGATTCCCGTGCTAAACCGGGTATCTGAGCTAGTATACATACATATATATATATATATATATATATATATATATATATATATTGTTGCGAAAATTAAATGGCTCTACTATTCAAGGCGTGATTGGGGAGTGCGGAGGGGTTCAAAGAAATGCCGCTAATTGGTGGAAGGCACTAGTCCCTTCCAGACCTTCTTGGAAAAGCCTCGGTCTCACCCTGCTCTCCATTTAAGCCTGTACAGCTAAATCTAATTATAGCCGTCTCCCTGGAACTTCTAGACCTTTCTCGAACTGGAACCTTCTATGCCTAGTCACTTCTACAAGTATTTAAAAGGAAGTCTCACAGTACCCCACGGTCAGTTTACGGCCAGACGTCTTGTTGGTGACATCAGTGCTACAGTGCGACTTAGTGCAGGGATTGAGACTAAGGAAGATTATGCTGAGTGTTTGGTGTGATTGGAAAGGCATTGTTCATCATGAGCTGCTCAAACCTGGCCAAACCATTGATTCGACTCTCTACTGCCAACAACTAATACGGTTGAAGCAGGAAATTAAAAAAAAAACGGCCAGAATTGATCAATAGGAAAGGCGTTGTATTCCATCACGACAATGCTAGACCACACACAACTTTGGTGTCTCGGCAAAAATTACGAGTTTGGCTGGGAAGTTTTGATGCATCCACCATACAGCCCGGACCTTGCACCGTCTGACTACCACTTGTTTCGTTCTCTTCAGAACTCTCTTAATGGTGTAAAGCTGGAATCAAAAGAGGCTTGTGAAAATCACTTGATTCAGTTTTTCGCCCAGAAATCAGAGAACTTCTATAGTGAAGGTATAATGGTTTTACCGAAAAAATTGGCAAAAGGTCATCGATCAAAACGGCGCATGTATCATTGATTAATATCTAAAATTTATATTAATAATTGTGCTTTGAAAAACACCGAAATTACTTTTTCCCCAACCCTATATATATATATATATATATATATATATATATATATATTATATATATATATATATATATATATACATTTCTTCAAAAGTATCAACCCCCCCCTCAAGGGAAATCTGCTAAAGAAATACCGCTATTTTTAAATTTAAGCCTTCCTACAACCCCCCCCCCCTCACTCCTGCCCGTTCATAGAAATGTTGCTTTGGCTTATTATAATGAAGCAATAGCGGTAATACACATACCGACTTTTATTTAGTTCCTTTGTGCCAAATAAAATTGTTCACTTCCGCAATAGGTTTTAGCGTATATCACGTTTATAATTCAGTATACAAATAAAGTGTTTATAACAAAAGTTTCTCTAAATAACAAAATAAACAACTTTTATTATGTTCATATTTACCGAAAACCAATAGGAAACGAAATTTCGCTATTTTCAATTTCAGGCCTCCCTCCTGCAGGAAGGGATACAGGCAGGCAGGAAGGGAGACAGGCAGGCAGACAGGCACAGGCATGCAGGGATACAGGCAGGAAGGGAGACAGGCAGGAAGGGAGACAGGCAGGCAGACAGGCACAGGCATGCAGGGATACAGGCAGGCAGACACAGGCAGGCAGGGATACAGGCAGGCCGGCACAGGCAGGCAGGCAGGGATACAGGCTGGCAGGCCGGCAGGGATACAGGCAGGCCGGCACAGGCAGGCAGGCAGGGATACAGGCTGGCAGGCCGGCAGGGATACACGCAGGCCGGCACAGGCAGGCAGGCAGGGATACAGGCTGGCAGGCAGACAGGGATACACGCAGGCCGGCACAGGCAGGCAGGCAGGGATACAGGGTGGCGGGCCGGCAGGGATACAGGCTGGCAGGCAGGCAGGGATACAGGCAGGCCGGCACAGGCAGGCAGGCAGGGATACAGGCTGGCAGGCCGGCAGGGATACACGCAGGCCGGCACAGGCAGGCAGGCAGGGATACAGGCTGGCAGGCAGACAGGGATACAGGCTGGCAGGCCGGCAGGGATACAGGCTGGCAGGCCGGCAGGGATACAGGCTGGCAGGCCGGCAGGGATACAGGCAGGCAGACAGACAGAGAGATAGACAGGCAGACAGTCATGTAGACAGAGTGACAGAGAGACAGGTAAAGGCAGACCTAGCCGTGAGGCCTTAATCCAACCTACACCAATCCAACGCTTCATGGTGACTGAGGATTCGCTACGATGGTCAGAAGCGATCCTTTGGAAGGGACAGTCTCCTACTACCCAGCTCCCACTCGAGAGAAACACATGTACCAGTTTACCTGGCCTGTATGTCCTCGTGCTTTGAACACACCACCACTACGTCTATGACCGGCAGTGAAGGCAAGACTCCACTCCGGACACCACCCAGCCCGTAGTTCACATTGAGTAAGCCGCTAGGTCTTACCCCATTAAGGCAGGAGTGATCCCCTGCCCGGAACAGCAAAACCGACTAAGGACCTACTGTTCCTACGGTTCCCCTACCCAGTAGCTACACAGCGGGGGCTTACTGCTGCCACTGGGGAGGGCCGGCCCCGTGCCGGAAAGACAGACCGGCAGACAAACAGGCAGACAGACACAGGCAGGCAGGCATACAGGCAGGCCGGCGCAGGCAGGCAGTGAGGGATACAGGCAGGCCGGCGCAGGCAGGCAGGGATACAGGCAGGCAGGGCGGCAGGGATACAGGCAGACAGACAGAGAGATAGACAGGCAGACAGTCATGCAGACAGATTGACAGACAGATAGACAGACAGACAGGCAGGCAGACAGACAGGCAGTCAGACAGATTGACAGGCAGACAGACAGACAGACAGACAGGCAGGCACAGGCAGATAGACAGACAGACAGGCAGGGAGGCACAGGCAGATAGACATGCAGCCAGACACACAGGCAGGCACAGGCAGACAGGTAGACAGGCAGGCAGACAGACAGACAGGCAGGCACAGGCAGATAGACAGACAGACAGGCAGGCAGGCACAGGCAGATAGACAGTCGGAGAGATAGACAGGCAGACAGGCAGGCACAGGCAGAGGCAGACAGACAGAGAGATAGACAGGCAGACAGACATGCAGACAGATAGACATGCAGGCAGGTAAAGGCAGACAGACAGACAGGCAGGCACAGGCAGTCAGACAGATAGACGGGCACAGTCAATGATGAAATGATGGCTGTTCATTTGAGCCATGTGTATTATATCGAAAGTATAAAGCATTACGTCCTTCTCGCAAGGAAAGTGGAAGGTTTTTCATCGGCTACCGTCATGGCAAGTGTATTGCTCAGAATGTGGGTTGCCATACTATTTTTTCTGTGCCAAAAAAGGTAGCAAAATTTCTTAATCTAGATAACCCTGACAGCTATACTGGGCACTCTTTTAGAAGATCTTCGGCAACTATGTTAGTGGAGGGTGGTGGAGAACTTCTCTCGTTAAGAAGACATGGGGGTGGCAGTCTTCCAGTGTAGCCGAAGGTTATATAGAAGAATCAACTGCCCGAAAAATTGAAGTGTCCCGGAAGCTGTTTGGGGGTCTCCCGAAAAAAAGTTCTGGAGGGTCTTCTGATTTGTCAGTAAAACAGTCAACGTCTGCAGAGGAAGAAGATGTTTGGACTGTTGACGACCTTTTTAGAGATGAGCCCGAACTGGAAAATAATTCCTTTAATCAAAAGTTAACTGTATTCCAAAAGGACACACAGAAAACAAAGGTTTTAACATAAATAATAATCAAAATTGTACTATAAATATTAATGTAAATCTGTAATGTTTCTTCTATTATGGGTTAATAAACAGATGTTTTTTCCAAATAAAATAATGTGTCAATTTAATTTCTTATATAAGTACTTTTCTTCTATTATAGGTTATTATTATTTATTAACGTCCACTTTTTGCAACTTAGGCTAATCGGGACGGGTTATCAACAGGTCACCACCCTTATCTTGGGTGGGATTTAAATAATTTCCTTTGCCCAGGCAAGAATCGAACTCGCCACTCTAGGTTTACCATGTGAGATAAAGGCCAACGCTTTAACTCGCATGGCTAAGCCCCCTATTATAGGTTAATAAACAGATGTTTTATTTCAAATAAAATAATGTGTCACTTTAATTTCTTATATTGTATCTTTAAGTTATTAATGAAATATAAAAGGGTTTTAATGCACTCAAGTATGAGCAGTATAATGAAAAGTATTGTTCATAACACGTACCAAAAGTGTCCCTTTGGTACTCGGTCCAATTTCCAAGCTCGGCTTCGCCTCGCTCGTAAAACTAGACCTCGCACCGAAAAGACCCACTTTTGGTGCTAGTGATGAAAATAACTATCTAGTTTCTAGATAAATTCTAGTGTAGACAAAAAGTAACTTACTTATTATAAGTGTGTACGTATGTGGTATATGGGTGAAATAGGCATGGAGCGCTGTGAACGATAAGGGAACATAAAAATAACAAACGTCAAACAATATTATTTTTAAGTTATTATAGTTTATTTCTTAAAATTACATATCACATATTAATTACGACAGTAACACTAACAAACAACATCAATCTTTTAATGCTATAGCGTGAACAATATTTATTGTTAGCCCATCTTTAGCGAGCACAAACAAACTGGATGGTTTACCCACTCGTATGCCCATGCTACGTACAATTGCCCGTGTGAAATACATGGTATACTCAAATCTAAGCCACAAATAGACATCGTTTGGCCTTTGGATTTGTTGATTGTCATTGCAAATGCCAATCTAATCGGAAACTGAATTCGTTTGAATTGAATTGGCGCATCTGTAGGTATAATAGGAATCCGTGGTATTAATATACGGGTATTTTCACCTTTGAGCTTGCTATTTAAAATGCTGGCTTCGATAACGTTTTTCATCAATTTTCGAATGACTAATTGCGTACTGTATCGCAAACTGTATCAATAGATTTGTATGATACCAAGTTCCCTGGCAACAACTGTTGTATCTTCAAATTTAAATTGTCAACGTCTGCATTGACGTTAAACAGGGCGCGGCAAATTTTGAAAAGAATCTAAAGATTGGTAACACTAAGCATATACTCAGGATTAAACTTTAATAATAAAAATAAATGTTTTATTTCAATAAAAAAATTTAAAGTTAGATTTGCCATAAGGCTCGAAGCGGGCAAATTTAAACTGAGTAGTACAGTTAAAAACATCTATAATTGATCAGTTAATCAGAAGCGGGATGATATTTAGTTAAGATTACTAAAATGGCTATAAAAAAATAGGGGTAGGTGATAAAAAAGTAAAAATTTAGGGTTGTATGTATTTTTTAATGCCACATTATAAAAAAATAAAAACAAAATTTTCGTCCAAAAATTAAAAAAAAATGTTAAGGGTGAAGACCCCTTATCACTTAGGGGTACGAAAAATAGATAGTAGCCGATTCTCAGACCTACTGAATATGCATATAAAATTTGGTAAAAATCGGTAAAGCCGTTTCGGAGGAGTACGCTAACTAACATTGTGACATGGAAATTTTAGCAGATTTCCCTTAAGGGAAATCAGCTATTGAGGTTTTACTCATGACGGAATTTTCGAAATTTTTCTTCAAATGTCCATCGATCCTACCTAGTAGATGACGAAAATGAGGTCCGTTCAAAACTGTATATATATATATATATATATATATATATATATATATATATATATATATATATATATATATAAACCTCTGTTAACGCTCTGGCGGCCGCAATTTTCGTTTGACTGTTACCAAACTCCATATTTAATCGTTTTATGTAAAAAGAAGAATAAAGTTCGTACTAACTGAAATCGGACCAGTGGGAGGGTGGGTTTAGAGGGGAGGATTTTCAAAAATTCGAAATATCTCCGTTACTATACATCGGATCGAAAACTTGTATTTAACCAATCTTATTGCAAATTAAATTTACTATAAATATTGTTATACACGTTTATTCTCTATCTTGAATATTAACCGAGATATTTGCATTTTTCAGTTTTCAGCAAACCGCCACTTCTACTCATGTTACGTAAACAATACTCTGCTACATAATAAATCACATTATTGGAAGTTTAAATACCACAAATTGTATTCAAGAGACCTTTATTATACGAGATACATGCAAATATGTCCTGGTGACTCCCCCCCCCCCCATCTTAATGTTTTGGACTACTAAAATTTTATTGATTGAGATAACAATTATTTTGACTCATTATTAATTACAGTACTAGATATAGTAAATAGTTCTCAATAAAATTAATGTGTTATATTCTGATATATTTCAGTAATTGTTTTTCTTTCCGGTGTGAGACGGGCCGACCCGTTTGTTTACATTTCTAACCTAACGCTTCCTGTCGGCAGGTTATTGAAATTGGATGAAACATTTCTTATTTCCGTTTGTATTTATTCACGGTGTTGTTGTGTTACCAGTATTTATATTTATCTATTACTGAACTGCACGAGGGAAATCAGCTTAGTTTACGCAGCCCCTGGGTGACGAACTTTTTTTATATATTAGAATATATATATATATATATATATATATATATATATATATATATATATATATACAAACAAAATAAGCTGCCCTCTTTCTGAGGGTACCTGTGTGGTCAGCCTCCTAATCTGCCAATTTATTGGTAATGATGTTTTGTTTTTAAATTTTAAATGAAAATTTGGAATAAATTGAATGCATGCCGATTAGGAGGGTATCTCAGGTATAAATGGTGATTGACGATTCTTATCGATGATTTTAGTATAAGTGTGGATAACTCCTTCAAATCATCTTTCGCCAGCCCATGCTCTATTAATGTCTTCACCGTTTTTTGGTGGAGGACTCCTCTTGAGCCGAACAGTAGTCCCATTACCGCCCAGTCTTGTGTTTGGTACTTTTTTGAAAAATAGGGGCAGCACGGTTCATATATTGATTTTTTCTCTTGGTCTACCTCGTCTGCTTGATTTTTGTGCATTTTAAAAATATATATATATATATATATATATATATATATATATATATATATATATATATATATATATATACAGATATAGATAGATAGATAGATAGATAGATATAGATGTGGCTCAGGTAGGCCATGCGGGTTAGGGCGTTGGTCTTAATCTCGCGTCGTAGACCTAGAGTGGTGGGTTCGATTCCCGCCCTGGGCAGTAGAAATTTATTTAGTGACGTACCCATTAAATAAACTCCTTGGGCCCACCCTGGCTAGAAAAGTCCGTCACGCAGGGGCTGAGTAAACTAAGCAGATTTCCCACGTGAAAGTTTACAATAGATAAATATACATACAGGCCACACAGCCGTGAATGCTCAGTAAATGTACGTACAATACAAGGCTGAATTGTAAACAAACAGGCAAGCCAACCTCGTAGCGCTGCATAGATAGACAGGAAATACAAACAATTAATGAAATATATTTGAATATAACATATTAATTTTATTGAAAACAATTTACTAAAGCTAGTGGTGTAATTTGTAATGAATCAGAATCAGTTTTATCTGAATCACTCAAATTTTAGTAATCCAAAAACAAAAGAAGGGGGGGGGTCAACAGAACGTATTTGCATATATCTCACAAAGTAAAAGTTCAATGAAAACAATATTTGGTATTTAGGCTTCAATTAACATCTTTTATTATATAACAAAGCATTATTTATGTAACACTAGTAGAAGTGGGGGTTTACTGAAGGCTGAAAACTGAAAATGCAAATATCTCGGTTAATATTCAAGATAGAGAATAAATGTATATAACATCATTTATAGTGTATTTAATTTTCAATAAGATTGATTCAATACACGTTGTCGATCCGACTTATAGTAACGGAGATAATTCAAATTTTCGAAATTCTCACCCTCAAACCCCCCCCCCCTCTCGCTGGTCCGATTTCAGCCGTTAACGAACTTGATCTTTCTTTTTACATAAAACGACCAAATATCGGGCTTGGTAACGATCAAACAAAAATTGCGACCGCTAGAGCGGTAACAGACAAATATATATATATATATATATATATATATATATATATATATACAGTTTTGAACGGACCTCATTTTCGTCATCTACTAGGTAGGATCGATGGACATTTGAAGAAAAATTTATAAAATTCCGTCATGACTACAACCTCAATATCTGATTTCCCTAAAGGGAAATCTGCTAAAACAACAAAAGAATTTTCGAAATTTGCCCCTCTAAATCCCCCCTTCGCCCGTCCGATTTCAGGCATTAACAAATCTTTATTTTTGCATAAAACGTTTAAATATGGAGTTTGGTAACGATCAAACAAAAATTACGACCACTAGAGCTTTAACAGACTAATATATCAATCAATATATATATATATATATATATATATATATATATATATATATATATATATATATAAAATTTTGAAACCACATTTTCGGTTTATTGACTAATGAACATAAATACAGGAAAACGTATAAAAACCTCTGTGATAGAATTTTTGAATATTTGTCCTGTTTTTGGGAGGTCAAAATCTGTAAGAATATGTTACAAAATTCTTTGCAGCTTTTAAATCCCAGACCTGTGTAATTGCTTTATTTTTGCGTATATGTTTTAAAATGAAAAGGGCTAAACCGGCTTTTTTAAAAATAATCCATTCAATTTTATAATGATTCAAATCATGAAGAAATTTAAAACAAATCTGTAGATATAACAAAATAAGAGATTGAAGTCTAGCCCAATTGGCTTAGGTTAGTACGCCCCCCCCCTACGTCACTCTGCGTTCATTTTGAAGTGGTCAGCTGTTCTTATTCCTCTTTGCTTATCACTGCCTCTTCGGGAAGGTTACTATCCTGTTATTCATTTTCTCCCTACCGAAGTACTGTGGATATTTCTAGAATGGCAAGCATTAAATTATTTAATTTAGCCAAGAACAGTAAGTAATTGAGTTTGTGGATGGCAATTTATCACTTTATAGATCTGATTATTTAAAATGTTAATTTGTATTGTTTGTAGCTGCTAGCTTGCTAAGGAATGCAGCTTGTACAGTTCCCTCAGTACAGAAGAGGACTAAATTTGTTTATGTCAATGATAAAGAGCCCTCAATGGATTTTGGGGAAATCACTGATAGGGCTGCAGTATCAATGTTTTGGACAGAAATCATTCGAGGTAAAATATGTATTATTTTGAGGATAATATTTTGTATTTCTTTCTGTAACTGCAGATTGTTGCCAACTTTTTTTAATAATATTTATTAAATGTTTAGAAGACCTTCTTCTATGCCTCACAGATCGTCATAACATATTTATTACTTACTCTACATTTTAGTCAGATTCACATTGCTTTTAGTACTATTTTTTATAGTTTAAAAATGATTCATTATCCTATTATCTTGATTAACTGATGTAAAGATATTTAGAACATTAGCTCTTAGCCATCTCCATTTATATTATGGTTGAACCAAACATGAAGGTGCAGGACCACATATGAAAACATTCAATGCCTTTAAAACACACACACACACACACACACACACACACACACACATATATATATATATATATATATATACATATATATAGCGGGCCCAACAGCCCTATTTGATTGCCCTGCATGATATTTCAAGTGATTAGGATATTAAATTTAATAATATTAGTTTTAAAACAAAAGCTACTTTTAATAACACAGAAACCAACTTTTCTTATGTGCAAGTTTGCCTAAAAACAAATAGAAAATGAAATATCGCAAAATATTTTATTCAGGCCTCTCTTATAACCCCCATTTCCATTCGAACCTAAAAAATGTAATATAGCTTATAATCATGGAAGAATTAATACTAATTCACATAGCGAGTTTTGTTAAGTTCGGTTCTATTGTTGGTGCCCAATAAAATTGTTGGCACCCACTTTACTTTTCTAGTTTCTCGTTTATACTTTCTTATACGACAAAAGTGAATATAACAAAAGTTACTCTAAATAACAACTTTTAACCTTTGTATATTTGCCGAAAAACCAATAGGAAACGAAATATAGCTATTTTTAATTTTAGGCCTCCCTATGACCCCCACTCCTGCTCCATCTGCTGGGCTGATTTGTGACGCTAAACCATCCATGCCGTCACCCAAACGCGTACAAAAAAATTCATTCGAATTTGTCCAGCCGTTTAGGAGGAATTCAGTGACATACACACGTACAGTACAATTACATATATAAATATATAAAACTATTAGACTATTACATACCTCAGCTACTGCATAAAATATATTAATTCTACAAACTGAAGAGATAAATTTGCACATGAACATTGGCAGAAGGTCATTATGTAGACATAGGCTCTCTTCCAGGCAGTAATTTCTTTATGAAAAGCATTAATGAGAAGATAGGTAAAAGTAGTAAAACTCGTAATGGAGTGGACATATTTTTAACCAAATTGATAGAAATGGCAATGTTAAGACAAAAATTAATATAGAACTGGTAATATATTTATCATTTAAATGTAATTTGCTATTAGCCTTTTGGATAAAACACATATTTAAACATACCAGAAAAATATCTTGGAGTTATGGAAATGAAAATAAAACTAGCTCTATTATTTTTAAGCCCATATGATACAAAATGCAATACAGTGCACCCCATGATCCGAACTTCCTTAATCCGAACTGGCCAAGAAAGAAAAAATATACGTTTTTTTTGGAAGGAAAATTTGAAGGTAATGCTTAAAATTAAGAAAAAGGTTAGCAAGGGGAAGTTCTTCAAAAATCAAGCAGTTGTAAAGGTGATTTGCAGGAATTATCTTCGTTAATACTCGTTCTAATATCCGATCAATTCCCCACCACCTTCTTCTTCAATAAGGCTAATGAAAGTCTGTATCAATTTCTCTTTCCAAGTGTTTATTACATATTGTTGTTGAATGGCTGATGAAAGGAAGCATAAAACATTATGATAAGTGCACCATCCTATTATGCCTTGACTGCAAACAAACTTCTTCTAATTTGGCTCGTGAGTTTAATGTCGGTAAGTCAACAATCTCTGTTTTGAAGAAAAATCGTACGAAAAATTCTTTTGTATGCATCTACTTCGGAGGAAGGTATTGGAAAGAGGCAGGCAATGCGTCCATGTAATTATCCTGCAACTAGAATGTCTGAGAGAAGAAGTAGTAAACAAGTTTCTGCAAAAGTCACAACAAAAAAAATAACTGACTTTTTTTTAAAACTATGCCAACTTTTTTGTTCTTTTTTTATCTCTAATTTGTAAATTAAATTTTAATTAAAATATGAGCATCTTTATGTAAATAAAAATAACAAAAATTATGTTAATAATATGTAAAATTGAGTCTTTTTCAGATTTTTTCCAAAATCATTCTATAATCTCAGCTTATCCTTAAACTGAATACCCTCCTACAGCAATTAGTTTAGAGATTCCACTGTCTATACAAAATAGAATATTCACACTGTAATAAATGTTATATAGAAGGAGATTATATATTAACAATAAGCTGTTATTTTTTTTTGTTTATTATTATTTACGTCCACTTTATGCTACAATTGCTAATCGGGACGGGTTATCTACAAGTCCGTCACCAAATAAATTTCTACTGCCTATAGCGAGAATCGAACCTGCCACTCTAGGTCTGCCACGCAAGATTAAGACCAACATCCTAACTCGTACTGCCAACCTGAGCCCCCAATAAGCTGTTATAGCATGAACCACTTTATTTGAAGATCAAATATTGAACATTGCTTTCATTGTACTTTTACTTTGTGAGATATGTGCAAATATTTTCGGTCTGACTTCATTTAAGATTTTATGTACTACAATAGATGATTCTAATTTTATTTTTAACACCACACTTGACATTTAACCTCTTAATGGAAAATTGAAGATTATATTAGATAGTTTTTAATATTGGACATGGGAGAGGTGTGTAGGGAGGGGGAATAATTGAAAATTCGAAATATTTTGTCTATGAGTAGAATTGAAAATTTTATATAGCCACTCTTGCTAGAATTTTAATTTGCTACACCTAATTTTTCATTCTTGTTTTTTCTGGCTCGAATATTAACAGACTCATTTGTATTTTGTTTGGTTTCAGTCTTACGTAAACCTCGACTTCTACTCGACCAACTTTCAGTTTAAGTACCGTAGTCACTAAACATCTCAAGCACAACTGACATTTTATTCTGGTTTAAATATGTTTCTTACTGTGGGAATAGAGAATAGGCAGAGATCTTCAATGTATCATATTACAGTGCATGGGAAATCTGCTTAGTTAGTTTATGCAAAACCTGCGAGATGAACCTTATGGTTTATTATGAAACTTATTTATTTTAATAATTTGTACATTTGAAAGAAACTAAGAATGTTTTGTTATATTAGTTTGAGTGAACTGCATTTGGAACCCAATCGAGTTTAGAGCAAAATAATTTAAATTAAATCTGCTGATTTGGGTGAAATCTGCTTGTATATATATATATATACTAGCGGCCTCGGCAGACGTCCTGCATGATATTTCAAGCGATTTGGATATTAAATTTAATAATATTATGTTTAAAGCAAAAGCTACTTTACTATATCTTGATTATACTTTGTTATACAACAAAAGTGAATATAACAAAATTTACTCTAAATAACAAAATAAACAACTTTTATCCGTCAGCCGTTTTGGAGGAGTTCAGTGACATGCACACGTACAGTAGAATTATATATATAAAGATACACACATAAAGAGCGAGCTGTTTTCTACTTGGTTCAACTTTTGTTGGTTTAGTATTGACGTGGCTCTTCGAGTGGAAGTTAGTATAACTATATGCCAAGTAGTGTATCTCGTGTATGCGCTTCAAAACATATACAGATACAAAATTTTGTCTATAAAATGACCTTCTGCCGACTTATTCATATTTGAATGAGAAAGAGTCAAAACATTAATAATAAGATAAATTTAGTAAGTATTTAGGAAAGTAGCTATCTTTGGAGGTGGAATATTGGCTCTGATACATATTTAGTTAGATAATGAAAGTGAATTAGTATTAAATACATGTATGTAGTATGAAAAAAGCGCCAAAGCGCTCTGCCATTTTAATAAATTATTATAGTGGAAGCATAGCCAACAAGTTTTTCATCCTAGATACATTAGAATTCACTTCCACCTGCCAGAATACCAACTCAGAATTAAATACATATTGTAATACTTCATTAAATGAGTAGGATAGTTTAGTGTTTTTTAAACACATTTTCTCTTTCCTTTAGGCCATATGGTTGCATTAGGGCATCTGTTCAAAGAGCCAGCGACGATTAACTATCCATTTGAAAAGGGGCCGCTCAGCCCAAGGTTCAGGGGAGAGCATGCACTCCGGAGGTATCCTTCAGGAGAAGAAAGGTGCATTGCTTGTAAGCTCTGTGAAGCTATTTGCCCAGCTCAGGTATGTACAGAACAAAATTGCAACAAATTATTGCCTTGTTTGGAAAGTTTCTGCCCATTTGTAGGGAAAATGAACAAAAGTATTCTATTGACTAAGTTTACTCTCAGGGGAGTAGGTTTATAAAGATACTAGCTAAGGTACCCAGTTTTGCTTGGGAAATCATTAGAGGCTCAATATTGAGATTATTTTTATAGCAAGGCTCAATGTGTACAATTATACTTCGTGTCTCGGCGTCTTAATTTTACCATAAGGCCCCAGGTAACTGTAGGGGACTTGTAGAATAGAAATTTTAGTTAAAAAGAGTAAATGAAAATGAGTTCCCAAACAATCCCTCTCAACTGTTTGACACACAGTGAATTATTCAAATAACGATAATGGATAGCATTTATTATAATGAAATAGTATCTATAATGCACATATTTTCTGTCTAACCCCCTCTGAGCAAACAAACTTCTTGTTTTAGCAGATTTCCCTTAAGGCTCATCAGCTATTGAGGTTGTACTCATGACAAAATTTTTGAAATTTTTCTTCAAATGTCTATCGCTCCTACCTAGTAGATGACAAAAATGAGGTCCATTCAAAACTGAATGTATATATATATAAATATATATCTGTCTGTTACTGCTCTAGTGGTTGCAATTTTTGATTGATCGTTACCGAACTCGATATTTAGTCGTTTTGTGTAAGAAGAAAGATCAAGTTTGTTAACAAATTTCAGTTACTATACATCTGATCAAAAAGTTGTATAGAATCAATCTTTATTGCAAATTAAATTTACTATAAATAGTGTCCTATACATTTATTCTCTATCTTGAATATTGACCAAGATATTTGCATTTTTATTAAATCTGGGTGGATAATGGATGAGTGAGTTTCCTCCCAAAAGCTAGGTCAGCCGTTTTCTTAACTGTTCGGCTCTCGTGAAATTTCTCTGTTGTAAAACTTCACGTGGGAGATCTGCTTAGTTTACGCAGCCCCTGTGTGACGGACTTTTTAGATAAGGCTATATTCGTAATAGTAGATCTCTTTTGTCATAATGATATTACTATTAACGTTTAATTGTTATGTTAGTACATATTTATTTCAATAACATCAAGATATCGGAAATAAGATAATATATTACCAGAACCAAAGAGTTTGATTCCCTGCAACTTCCGCTATCACCTCAATAATCGGAATCATACTTAGAACTATCTTATAAGATTAAAACATAACATCTTTTGTTATAATATGCATTTATTAAAAACACTTAAATAAGCACTAACAAAATTAATGACTCCCTCTATAGTTTTAGCGTATATCCTGTGTTTATTTCATTTTGCGACAAAAGTGAATGCAACAAAAGTTACTGTAAATAACAAAATAAACAACTTTTGTTATGTACATGTTTGCCAAAAAAATAATAGGAAATGAAAAATCACCATTTTTCATTTCCGGCTTCTCTTATAACCCCCACTCTTGCTCGTCCCTAGAAATGTTAGTACAGCTTATTATCATGGAGGAGTCAGTGCTAATTCACATACCGAGTTTTGTTTAGTTTGGTTGAGGCTTTTGTGCCAAATAAAATTGTTGTTGTTAGTGTATAACTAATTTATATTTTGGTATACGACAAAAGTGTATATTACAAAAGTTACTCTAAATAACAAAATAAACAACTTTTGTTATGTTCATAATTGCTGAAAAACCTATAGTAAACGAAATATCGCTATTTTTAATTTCAGGCCTCCCTTATTACTCCCATTCCTGTTCGTCTCAGAGAATATTAATATAGCCTAAAGTCTAAGTTGGGTTGTTAGTAATATACATCCAAGTTTCATAAAATTCGGTTCAGCCGTTTATGCGTGAAAAGGTAACAAACAAACAAACATACACCAAAGAAACAAAATGCAGTTATGGTGTCTATGACATGTGAAACGAAAAAGTATCGTGAAATTTTGAGAAAAAAATCAATGTACTGACAGAGGTTACAATTATATATATATATATATATATATATATATATATATATATATATATATATATATATATATAGATATAGAGATGGTGTGGATGTGTGTTCACTGATAGTGCACAGTTGATATTTCCTATACTCCTAACTCGTCCCTTCTCAAGATGTCAGCTGTCGCAGTGAAATGATAGGATGTGAAAAGTAGGCTGGGATTTCTTGCAACATCTGAAAAATACTTGTAACAGGCTGCTTCTATCAATAACACATATATAGGAGGTCAAAATTGATATCGCTAATATAGTGATACCTGATAGTGCTATATATACCCGTATATAAGTATATTGTAGCAGTTATTAAAAAAAACATATAGTTGTGAAAACTATGTGCATGTAAATTTAAACGGAGTTAATCAAATATTTTAAGAAGAATGAAGTAGGTGAAAGGAGCTGACCGAAGATCTAGCCCGTTTTCGGCAATTTCCGTCTTGGCATTGTCTCATTGATGTTTGCTGCCGCAAATATGGAGGGATTCACAGAAGGACAAATGGTTCTACTATTTAACCCACAATGCAAGAAAGGACTATCGCCTAAATTGCAGACGCACTGGGAGGGACCTTACAAGGTGATCAAGAGATTGAACGACGTTGCCTACCGGATACAGAGATACCACAATCCGAGGTCTAAAATGAAAGTGGTACACCTAGAGCGACTAGCCAAGTATGGCAACGGCGATATTGAGCCTATTCGGGACGAACAGGCTTAAGTGGGCGGCAGTGTTGCGAGAATCGGATGCGTGGGCGAATACACAAAGAGAGAGCTGCGTGAAAGGGGGAACAAAGACTAGTGGAACGGGCGAAGCTAATTAGGGTCATTCTAAGTAGGGCCCTTGGCAGAATCTAATTAAGGTCTTCCAGGAAGTTCTGGACCTTTCCATGCCTAGACACTTCTACAAGGATTTATAAGGAAGTCTCACAGCACCCTACAGTTAGTTTACGGTCAGAGGTCTTGATGGTCACATCAGTGCTACAGTGCGACTTAGTGCAGCGCGGTAAAGTGTTTTTATAAGAAGAACAGTGTTGTGCCGTGACTGTCAGTATAGTGCCGTGTTTAAGACAGTGCAGTGCCGCGAAGTAAAGGACAGTGCAGTGCCGTCTTTGTGAATTTCAGTGACCATGAGTGAATTATTGGACTGTGTGATCTGAAGGACAGTGACACTATCAGTGTAATATTGTGAGTAGTAATAATTAACCAAGAGTATTGTACATTGTGAAATTAACTGTGCAGTGATAAACTGTGAAACTTGTGTGTGTTTTTGTTTTGCAATCCAAAAGAACTCTTATTAACAACGTTTATTACTGGTTTTGTAATAAAAACGTAACAACGTGGTATGTGCACATCCCAATCCCTTTGGTGTGTGCTAACCACTTTTCTGAGATATTCCTCCAGTGTCCGATTAAATCTCTCAACCATGTCATCAGATTGTGGATGAAGTGGTGTCGTCCTTGTCTTTTTGATACCATACAATTCACACATTTCCTTGAAAATGGCCAATTCGAAATTTCGCCCCTGGTCAGAATGGAAGTTCTATTGGAACCCCGTATCGGCACACCCAATTATTCTTGAACCCATCCACAACCGTTTTGGACTCCTGGTTTGCGATGGCATACACTTCGGGCCATTTGCTGAAATAGTCCATTACAACTAGGACATACCGGTTTCCAGCCTCACTGACAGGGAATGGACCAGCAACATCGATGGCTATCCGCTCGAAGGGGGCACCTGCGTTGTACTGCTGAAGCTTGCCACGACTTCTTCTCGTTGGACCCTTGGCTGCAATGCACTGCTCGCAATTCGCTATCCAATTGGCTACAGATTGTTGACATCCCACCCAGTAAAATCTTTGTTTTATCTTTTCCAGGGTTTTTGTAATCCCAAATGGCCGCCGCTGGGACCATATTGGAACTGCTTCAATACCTTATTTATCTTGGAAGTGGGCACGACAATTAGGTCGGTTGTGGTTTTGCCATCTGTACTCTCCCAAGATCGATATAAGCAGCCCTCTACCAGTTTTAGGCTATTCCACTGGACCCAGTATGATTTCGCAAGTGGGCTTTCAGCTGATGTCTCATTACGGGTCGGTTTTCTGTTGCCCTCCTTAGCCGATATAATCTTCGCCAGAATCGGGTCATCTTTCTGAGCCTTCGACCAGTCCTCGCCTGAGCCAATACGAGTAATTCGCACATCAATCACGCTTTCCTCTTTCTCGGCTTTATTACAGTGTTTGCATTCTACGTTGCATGGCCGTCTTGAAAGGGCATCAGTGTTATTGTGTTTTCCCCCTTTTCGATGCTCAATGCTGAAGTCATAGCTCTGCAGACGTTCAATCCATCGTGCCAGCTGACCTTCTGGGTTCTTGAACTGCAGCAGCCAATGTAGTGCGGAGTGGTCTGTTCTTAAGATCAAGTGTTGACCATACAAGTATTTGTGGTAATGCTTGACGCACTCCAACACTGCCAGAAGCTCCCGTCGGGTCACACAATAGTTTCTTTCTGGCTTGGAGAGTACCCTGCTGTAGTAGCCAATGACTTTTTCTGTCCCATCCACTACCTGAGAAAGCACTCCTCCTATTCCATAGCCGCTCGCATCCGTGTCAACTATAGGAGTACTTAGTAGTTAAGTATAAGTAACCAAGTGTATAGTGCATTGTTATATAAATTGTGCAGTGATAAAAACTCTAAAGCTTGTGTGTGTTTAATTTTACAATCCAAAATAACTCTAATAAACAATGTTTATTACTGTTTTTGTAATAAACGTAACAATATGTTCAATTACTATTATAGACAGTGTTTGGCTACCGCAGTATCTATCAGTGTGCATCTCGTGAGTGCCTATTACTAAAAATATGTAAATACAGTTTTGTGCCTGCTTCAACTCATAAAGAGTAGTGAACGTAAGTACAATAATTAGTGGTCGCACGACTGTTAACCACAGTCATGACCCCAAAGCCGTGAGTTACATTTTATAATTAACACTACGTCCTGGGTGAGGTTATAAAGTGTCAAAGGTTACGATGTATGCCAGCATGTGCTTATATTTTTATAAATATAAATGATTTTTTTCAATTTATTGGTTAAGTTCATTTCGAAATATAATAACTTAACAATATAATGATAAAAATCTATGTTATTTAATCCGTCTAAAGGAACAAAATTAACATTAAATTTATATACATGATCAAAACATAAGTTTCTTTTAAAACCATTGATTGATAAAGCATCTAATTTCTTATTGAAAGGTTCCCAAAATATGTATGGAGAACTGAAATTTACTATGGCTTCACCATTTTCTAGGTACATAAGGTATGATCCTGTTAGGTGTGATCTTTTTATTAACACATGCATGTGTTTTCTTTCTTAAAAATGAAATACTGGTTTTTAATGTTAATGTATTTGATAAATGATGAATTTATCTTAATATCTAAGCTAATACATTCCTTAAAATCTAAATGTTCAATAATATTAGAAGTACAAGCATTAATAGTTTGAATAGTATGCTTACAGTAATAATGGTCGTCAATTAAAGTACAGTTGCTTGTATATAGATAATATAAGCCGTCAATACTTTGCATTCCAAGTGGACGCTAAACTGAGGTAGTGATTACACTCCCTTGGTGTTCAACTAGATATGACAACAAAAAGTATGTTTCATAACTCTCTGTACAGAGAGGATTTCAATAGTATACCCGTATGATCATATATCTTTGTATATGGGACAATGGATCCTACTCATTGCCATAAGATATCAGGATAAACGGAAGGATCAAAAGGTCAAACACCTCCACTCTATCAGGATAATTTGAAATTAGTCGAATAGTAGCATTAATTAAATTATTTAGTTCGTCATAAGAAATTATACTAGGGTGAACTATACCAGGCTTACAGAATTTAAAACTCATGTCAATACCAGTGATTCTATTGGATAAAATGTACAAATTTTGAAAAATAAATTTATATTGTTGATTAATTTCTAACGCATTAGAGTTAGTAAGATATTTTTCCAGATGATTTTTGTTATCTTGAATAATTTTAATCTCTTTATTAAATTCCTCAATCGAGTTTTTATTGGCTGATAAACCTTTTTCTGTGTTATGCTCTCCTTTCCCGTCCAATAAGTAAATAGGATAGTTTTTTGTTAGCATCCTTGATTATTAATGATATAATTTTGGATTGTTCTGGGTTCCTAGATCTGTGTGGTATTTGTTTTGTCAAAAATTCAATTCTTTGGTGTTCGTCATCCATTACTCATAAGATTTATGTTATGCAAGTAAGCTATAAGTTGTGTTAATTAATATCTGAAGTCTTGTTCAAGTCAGTTATCTTGTAACTATTAATGAGTGTTGTGAGTTGAACCACTAGGACCAGCTTCAGAATTATTTTGATCTGAAACAAAATTAGTTCGTTTAACAATTTTTCTGGGCTGTTTGATTCTATTGGGATGTACTTCGAATTTATATTTTCTACGTAGGAATTTACTTTTTTTATTATTTTTAATATATGTTATTTTTGTCATTTTTGTGGCTGAATTTAATGAGCTATTATTATAAACTATAATTGCTATCTGCTTATTTGTCAGTGTGTCTTGGGATATATTTTTCAATTGTGTTATATTTAATAGTTCTTCTAAACTCGAATAGGCTCACCTTGAGAGTCTAGGTGTCCCGGTGTAATATAGCATGGTTCGATACCAGATAAATTTAACAAGTTATTGACACATGCATTGTTAAAGTCTTTTCATTTGTCTATCGGTATTAATTTGGCTATAGTGTTAATGTACAAGTAAGAAGTCAAACTGTCTTGAATATCTACTTGATTTAAACCTTTTAATGGATATGCTAATAATCTTTTAGGAAAGCAATCGATGATTGCGAGGACTTTTGCTGTTTAAACAAAAATGCGTCTATTTGAAGTTTGTCAAAAGGGAAGGGGTATTAGGTGTTGGAGTAACTTGAAATTTGCTGTGTATAGGTTTTATTTCATGTTTAACTTGTAAGTATATTTCACATCGATTAATAAAGTCAGTTATGTCCTTTCTCATGGTTGGCCAACAATATCGTCTTCTAATGTGTGTGTATGAATTGTTAATTCTGTGGTAACATGTTTTTCCTCTGTGACAGTTACCTACTATTCCTTTTTGTCCTTCTTTATCCGTTATGTTTAAGTTAATTTTACTATATCTTTTGATTTTAATTGTGCAAAATTCATTAGTTATAATAGAGGTAAACAGATTATATAATACTTGATGTAGATTCTCTAGCATTCCTTCCTATTTGCAAACAACTACGGTCGTGGAGTTGGGTTTCAAATATTGAACAATAGTGGATTTAATTTCATCTGAACAATTAAGTTGATTAAGAAACATGTAGTCCTAGTTCCATTAAAATATATTTTTACCAGGGGGGGGGGGGAGGGTTTTCTCCTAATTCTATCACAATTTGGTTTTGCCCTGTGTTTAAGATTTTATTCTAATCCATGACAACGACTTGTTAATTTGAACTATTGTTGCTCAACTTTGGGAATCATCCATATCTTCTTCCAGTCTAATACTTCCTGCGGGCCAACGTCCTCTACAGCATTTACTCGATGAATTTTTATTCTACTTAGCGCATCTGCCACATTATTAGTTTCCCCTTGTACATATTTAATGTCAAAATCAAATTCATCTAATACTAATTTCCATATGATTAATTTGGAATTAGGTTCTTTAATATTATGCAGCTATTGTAATGGTTTATGGTCCGTCTGAATACTAAATTTTCTGCCGTAAATATAGGGCCTAAAGTGTTTAAAGATCAAACTATAGCGAACAGTTCTTTTTCTATTGTTGATAAATTTTCTTCTGCTTTATTAAGAGTTCTGGAAGCATAAGCTATTGGGAGGTCTTTTCCATCGAAAGTTGGGGATAAAGCAGAGCCAATTGCATACTTAGAGGCACCCATTGTCAGAATGAAAGATTTTGAAAAATTGGGGACCTTAAGAATAGGATTATTTTGCAAAAACAGTTTCAGTTTTTCAAAAGCATCTTTATATTCTGGATCATTTATATTTATTTTGGAATCGTCTTTTAGCGCTACTGTTAAAGGCTTAGCAATTTAACGCTCTAGCGGTCGCAATTTTTGTTTGATCGTTACCAAACTCGATATTTAGTCGTTTTATGTAAAAAGAAAGATCAAGTTCGTTAATGGCTGAAATCGGACCAGTGGGAGGGGGGGTTTAGAGGGGAGGATTTTCGAAAATTCGAAATATCTCCGTTACTATACGTCGGATCGAAAACATGTATATAACCAATCTTATTGCAAATTAAATTTACTATAAATATTGTTATATACATTTATTCTCTATCTTGAATATTAACCGAGATATTTGCATTTTTTTCCCTTCAGTATACCCCTACTTCGTGTTACACGAACAATACTCTGTTATTTGATAAACCACATTATTCCAAGCTCAAATAATGAATATTGTTTTCCAGAGACCATTTTTATACGAGCATGCAAATATGTTCTGCTGACCCCTTCCCCCCCCTCCCCCCCGTCTTATATTTTGGACTACTAAAATTTGATTGATTGAGATAAAAATTATTCTGATTCATTATAAATTACAGTACTACATATAGTAAATAGTTTTCAATCAAATTTAGATGTTATATTCTTTTATATTTCAGTAATTGTTTTTCTTTTCGGTGTGAGTCAGGTTGCAGACCTGTTTGTTTCCGTTTCAGCCGATTCGATTCCCGCCTGGAGTGGAAAGATTTCTTATTGCCGTTTGTATTTATTCACTTAATATTGATGGTGATGTTGTGTTAACTATTATTAAACTTCACGAGGGAAATCTGCTTAGTTTAGGCAGGCCTGCTTTGAGCTGTGCCGTACTACATGCGTCGTATACCTCGTTGGCAGCTGGGAGTGATAACCTCTATGCTGCCCCTAGAGCAGGCGTTGTCTGTGTCGGGCCGGCCATGTTCCACGCCGAGGGCCATACTAACCGCCATCATGGACGCGTCGAGCACGTGTTCTCAGTCTGTATTGCTCAACTGCTCTATTATGGAGTCCAGAAGAAGGAGAATGCATCGAAGCAGAGCATGGAAGCCACTAGCACAAACCCCAATAATGGACATTATTCAGCAACCAGCTCCAACCAACCCACAGCAGATCACCACTTGTAATTATTATTAGATTTTAAAAGGTCCACAGGCCTAGTAATTTCATTTCATTATATGTTATTATGATTACCATTACTCCATTATATGTTATTTATGTCCATTCATTCGTTTATAATTTACATCGCCCTCCTTTTATCATACAGTTCACTATGCACATTTCTCACAACCACCCAAACTTTGTTTTTATTCAGTATTTACATATTAACAAATTACCATTTTTGTGGAAAAAAAAGTAATCGATTTTTTTTTTCTAGTTTATTTAATTGATTTTTCTTTAGATTATCTTTGCAAGTATTTAACAAGAAAGGAATTAAGACTTGTTATAATCCCCCCCCCCCTCCCACAGCATTACCATTAAAATTTGTTTTTTTAATTCTCTTTATTCTATAATATCTGATATATATATATATATATATATATATATATATATATACTAGCTCAGATACCCGGCTTCGCCCGGGAATTGATTTGAGGCTGAATGGTGAAGGTATTTTTTTGGCAAGGCTTTATTTTGCACACTATTTTGACATTTATCCATTCCAGTGTTTAGGGTTTATACCCGTTGTTGGCATTTGTTAATAATAAAATTAATTTTTTATGTAAGTCTTCACTGTCCTCCAAATTATCATATTTCCCGTATCCTGTGCATTATGCATAGATTTGAGCTATTAAGGACAAAATATTAACATTGATTTGAATTAATTTTTTCAGCTGAGGTACCTGATAGTTCAAATTGGAATGAATTTTTGAGCAAAATGAATATGACTAAAGTTACTCTAAATAACAAAATAAACAACTTTTGTCATGTGCATATTTGCCGAAAAACGAATAGAAAACGAAATACCGCTATTTTTAAATTCTGGCCTCCCCTACAACCCCCACTCCTGCCCGTCCTTAGAAATGTTGGCATGGCTTGTTATAATGAAAGCGTTAGTGCTAATACACATACCGAATTTTATTTATTTCGGTTGAGTCTTTTGTCCCAAATAAAATTGTTCACTTCCGCTATAGGTTTTAGCGTATATCGCGTTTAAACTTCGGTATACGAAAAAAGTGTATATAACAAAAGTTACTCTAAATAACAAAATAAACAACTTTTGTTATGTTCATATTTGCCGAAAAACCAATAGGAAACGAAATATCGCTATTTTTAATTTCTGGCTTCCCTTATAATCCCCACTCCTGTTCGTCTCAGTGGATATTAATATAGCCTAAAGTTGGGTTAGTAGTAATATACATACCAAGTTTCATAAAATTCGGTTCAGCCGTTTATGCGTGAAAATGTAACAAACAAACAAACACACACCAAAGAAACAAAATGCAGTTATGGTGTCTATGACATGTGAAACGAAAAGTTATCGTGAAATTTCGCATAAAAAATCAATGTACAGACAGAGGTTACAATTTTATATATATATATATACTGACCATAGCTCCCATCTTAATTACAATATGTGGGATTAAATGTTTATATACATATATATATATATATATATATATATATATATAAACATTTAATCCCACATATTGTAATTAAGATGGGAGCTATGGTCAGTATGGAGTATGGTCAACAGTCCCAACTATATTCTGTAGCATTCTTTATTAATGGCATGTATGTTTTTAATTGGCATAGTACTTTATGCTTATGTGTAGTAGTTCCTGCGACGTACTGCAATCATTCGAGAACCTGAACCACTCTTCCTCTCTTGTACTTTTCTTGTTTATACCTATCTTAGCTAGGAGATTTGGCTGGAATGCAGTTCGACCCCACCCTTGGTCGATTCATCGAAAATCGGGTGATCACGTCATTAATATTATTTTTTTTTTCTCGAAAATTGAGGTTTTATATTACAAAAATGGTTTTAAATATATTGTTTAGGTATAGAAGCATTTGGCATGTATCTTCATCAGGCGATGACTCTTAATTCTTTATCTTTGAATTGTTTTTAGCCCCTTAAGAGAAACCAGTTATTGAGGTCGTACCCATGACACAGTTTTCGATAAATTGCTTTATACATTTACAGTGGAATCTCTGTTAACCGGCCACCTCGGGACCGGAGCCTGGCCGGATAACGAAATGGCCGGTTAAACCGAATTCTTGTCAGAGTAAAGAAACGTATGCAATAGAATTGTTTAATAAAGACATGTATTATTTTATAAAATCTAGCATTTTAAAAAAAAATCGTATTATTAAAAAAATTCTGTAATTTTTGTTTGTTTTTTTACATTGGTAGCTTTTTTAAATGCGATATCACGCCATTTTTTTATAAACATTACATCAACTGCAGATGATTCTTCCTGTTGTTCGATGTATACAGTGGCTACTTCAAAGGCAGCTTTTGCTTCGGCATGACTAATTTTTCCTACGGCATCTTCTTGTACATCTGCTTCTTTTTCTTCATCGTTCAAGAGCGTCTAATTTTTGTTTCATACTCAAAACTACTCGTTTACGTTTGTCACCCATTTTAGAACAAAAATATAACGTCCGTCCGAGATAAAATGAAGGGGTAGATTGATTGTGAGACCTAGCAAGTCTCGACTCCTTCCCGCTTCAGCGTCGCCGACCGGTTTATCCGAGGCCGGATAAGAGGGATTCCACTGTATTCTGTATCTCGAATATTAACTGAGATATTTGCATTTTTCAGTTGTCAGCCTTCGATAAACAAACCCCCACTTCTACCCGTGTTACATAAAACAAACCTTTGTTAAATTATAAACCATATTATTCGATGCTTAAATACCAAATATTGTTTTCCAGAGACCTTTATTATATGAGATAGATGTCAATATGTTCTTGTCCCCCCCCCCTGTCTTAAATATATTATTAATCTTCACGAGGGAAATCTACTTAGTTTGTGCAGCCCCTGCGTGATGGACCTTTAATGTTGTTAAGAATCATAATGAAACATTTTAAAAATTATATTGGTCCAATTTAATAAAATCTGATAGATTTCATGATTTGCAGGCTATTACTATTGAAGCAGAAGAGAGAGCAGATGGGAGCAGGAGAACTACACGCTATGATATCGATATGACCAAGTGCATATATTGTGGCTTTTGTCAGGAAGCATGTCCTGTAGATGCAATTGTTGAGGTATTTTTAAAATTACATATTTTATATCCTATATTTTTTTCGTTTTTATATGTTTTATATATACTTGTAATTTTTAGTAATACTCTGTCTGAAATGCATAATTAAAATAATTAGCCTGGGCTTCACTTGGGAAATCATTAGAGACATAATGTGACTTCTTTTTTTTATTGGTAGGGCTTTACTTTGCACAATATTTATACATTTGCCTTTCTTAGTTTTTAGAGTTTTCTTGATATGTAGCTTTTTTTTTTTACAACATAATGGGGAGGGGGGTCATATAATTCATAATCTATTTTTTTAAATTTAATATATTTTTATTATAAACTAAGTCATAATCAAAATTTCCATTCCCAAAAGCAGTCCCGAACACATCAAATATACCTATTTTAAATATTAAATAGCCAATCTTAAAAATGGGCCCACCTAATAGTCATTCTATTCTATGCCTGACAAAGAAACTTAGTATTCATAATGTTTCACATTGTGTGTTGTGTGCTTTTGGCAGGAAAGGGGGAGTATCATTTCTCGCCAACAGTCTTCAATCAAGCTACGTTGGTTGTGTACTTCTGTTGAAAAACCGATAGAAAATGAAATATTGTTTTATTTCGTTTCAGGTTTTCCTTATAACCCGCACTCCTGTTCTTTTCTAAAAACTTTCATACATCTTATAATCGAGGAAGTTCTAAAACTAACACACATACAAAGTTTTGTTTAATGATTTGTGCACAATAAAATTGTTCCCGATATACTTTTTAACGTGCATCTCATTTATAAGCTTTAAATATCAAAATAAACAATTTTTGTTATGTGCATATTTTCTGAAAAAAAAAAAAAACGATAGGAAACGAAGTATTTCTATTCCCAATTTGAGGCCTCCCTTATAACCCCGACTTCTGTTCATTTCAGATAATATTAGTATAGGAGCTAAGTAGCTAAGCTTTGCTTGAGAAATCATTAGAGGCATAATGTGACGGTATTTTCCTTTAGCTTTGCACAATATTTCCACATTTCGCCATCACAAGTTTTTAGAGGTTTCTGGGCATGTAGCTTTTATTACAATATAATGGGTCATATAATTCTTTTTTTTAATATAATCATTTATTATTATAAACTAAGTAATATTCACAATTTCTATTCCCAAAAAAGGGCTCAGGTTAGCCATGCGAGTTAATGCGTTGACCTTTATCTCACATGATAAACCTACAGTGGCGAGTTTGATTCTCACGTGGGGAAAGGAATTTATTTCATTCATTAAATAACATCCTAAATCCCAGCGTGGCTAGAAAAGGGTGGTAACCTGTAGATAACCCGTTCCAATTAGCCTTAGTTGCAAAAAGTTGATGTTAATCAATAATAATAATTATTCCCAAAAGCATCCTCAAACTCATCAAATATACCTGTTATAAGTATTTAATAGCCATTCTTAAAAATGTTCTATTGTATTCCCGATAATGAAACTTAGTATTCATAATGTTTCATAGAATGTTTCGTATTCTCTGTTGTGTGCTTTTCGTGGGAAAGAGCTGGTTTCCCTTTCCCACACAACCATTTATGTCCAATAAATATTTTATTCCCATTTTGATCTCATTTTTACTTCGTTATATGACAAAAGTGTATAAAACTAATGTTACTCTAAATAATAAACTAAACAACATTGGTTATGTGCACGCCTACCAAAAAACCAACAGGAAATGAAATATCGCAATATTTCATTTCAGGCCTCCTTTATAACCCCCACTCCTGTTCATCTCGGAGAATATTAGTATGCCTATAGTCTAAGTTTGGTTAATAGTAATATACATATCAAGTTTCACAAAATTCAGTTCAGCCGTTTATGTATGAAAAGGTAACATCAGACACCAGAGCCACAAATTGCAGATATCATGTGTATGGCATGTGAATTGAAAAATTATCGAGAATATTTTGAGAAAAAATCAATGTATAGACATACATTACAATTTTTATATATACATATAAAATTATAACCTCTGTCTGTACATTGATTTTTTTCTCGAAATTTCACGATAACTTTTCGTTTCACATGTCCATAACTGCATTTTGTTTTTTTCGTGTGTGTTTGTTTGTTTGTTACCTTTTCACGCATAAATGGCTGAACCAAATTTTATGAAACTTGGTATGTATATTACTACTAGCCCAACTTAGACTTTAGGCTATATTAATATTCTCTAAGACGAACAGGAGTGGGGGTTATAAGAGAGGCCTGAAATTAAAAATAGCGATATTTCGTTTCCTATTGGTTTTTTGGCAAATATAATCATGACAAAAGTTGTTTATTTTGTTATTTAGAGTAACTTTTGTTATATACACTTTCGTCGTATACTGAATTATAAACAGGATATACGCTAAAACCTATAGCGGAAGTGACCAATTTTATTTGGGACAAAAGACCTAACCGAAATGAATAAAACTCGGTACGTGTATTAGCACTATTATAGCAAGCCAGACCAACATTTCTAGGGACGGGCTGGAGTGGGGGTTGTAAGGGAGGCCTGAATTAAAAATAGCAATATTTGTTTGCTATTGGTTTTTCGGAAAATGTGCATATGACAAAAGTTGTTTATTCTGTTATTTAGTGTAACTTTTGTTATATTCACTTTTGCCGTATAACAAAGTATAAACGAGGTATTCACCAAAAACTAAAGCGGTAGCCAACTATTTTATTGGACACTAACGATTGAACCGAATTTTACAAAACTCGGTATTTGAATTAGCATTAATTCATCTATGATTATAAGCTATATTAAAATTTTTAGGTTCGAACGGGAGTGGGAGTTATAAGTGAGGCCTGAAGTAAAAATTTGCGAGATTTCATTTTCTATTTGTTTTTCGGCAAACGTGCACATAACAAAAGTTCTTTACTTTGTTATTTAGAGCAACTTTTGTTTCATTCACTTTTGTCGTAAAATGAAATAAATACGGGATATACTCTAAATCTTTAGCGGGAGTCGACGATTTTATTAGTACTTATTTAAGTGTTTTTAATAAAGGCATATTATGACAAATAATGTTATGTTTTAGTATTATCTATTTCGATTAATCAGTTCTAAGTATGATTCGGATTAGTGAAATTATAAATCTCCGCCCCCCCCCCTCATTTTTTTATTTTCCCCAGAAAATAACTTTGTTATTTATTTCCAATAGAAATTCAAATTATAAGAGGTTTTCCATTATTTAATTAGTATAATATATTATTTAAACAGAATAACGCTGAATTTCCTCAAGGAGTGATTGCGGAAGTAGTAGGGAATCAAACTCTTTGATTTTGGTAATATATTATCTTATTTCCGATATCTTCATGATATTGAAACAAATATGTACTATCATAACAATTAAATGTTAATGGTAATGTCATTCTGACAAAAGACAATAAGCGTTTAAACTGGATATGATTGTTTAAATTATTACTTAAGTTGTAGGCACAGCTACGATCTCTTCCCCTCGACTAGCTGAATATAAATAAAATTATTTTTAGTGTAACACTATTATTTAATTCCATCAGGTAGATAAATTATTACAATAATATTTTGAATCAATAATTTAAGGAGAAGAATGAAAAGGAGCGGTAATAGACGGTATGCTAATAAAGTTAATTGAGTTTACTTATTTCCTGTCAAATGCTGGCATTACGGGAAGTGATTTCCACTGAGATCTACTATTACGAATATAACCTTACGTGCTAAACTATGCTTAAACTATATGTGCTCGGATTGGTTTTTGAAAGGAAATATGTTCATTATAGATGATATTTAATTGTAATAAATGATATTCATAAAAATGGTTTGAGTTATTCAAAAAAGGTGCGTCAAAAAGTGTAGAGGGATAAATTGGGAACACATTTTCATTTATTCTTCATAATTAAAATTTCTATTCTATTAATACCCAAAATTTACTCTTTAGGATTGGCTATTTCGGAAAACCATTACGTCGTGGAGTGAAGTGTATTTGTACACATTGAAGTCTTGCTATAAGAATACCATCATTAGTCAGTCCCAAATGATTTCCCAGACATCACTGGGTACCTTAGCTAGTATATATATATATATATATATATATATATATATATATATATATATATATATACTTTTATATAAAATTGTAACCTCTGTCTGTACATTGATTTTTTTTCGCGAATTTTCACAATAACATTTCGTTTCACATGTCACCATAACTGTATTTTGTTTCTTTCGTGTGTGTTTGTTTGTTTGTTACCTTTTCATGCATAAACGGCTGAACCGAATTTTATGAAACTTGGTATCTATATTACTACTAACCCAACTTAGACTTTAGGCTATATTAATATCCTCTGAGACAAACAGGAGTGGGAGTTATAAGGGAAGCCTGAAATTTAAAATAGCGATATTACGTTTCCTATTGGTTTTTCAGCAAATATGAACATAACAAAAGTTATTTATTTTGTTATTTAGAGTAACTTTTGTTATATACGCTTTTTTTCGTATACTGAATTATAAACAAGATATACGGTAAAACCTATAGCGGAAGTGACCAATTTTATTTGGGACAAAAGACCCAACCGAAATGAATAAAACTCGGTATGTGTATTAGCACTAACGCTTTCATTATAATAAGCCATACCAACATTTCTAGGGACTGGCAGGAGTGGGGGTTGTAAGGGAGGCCTGAATTTAAAATAGCGGTATTTAGTTTTCTTTTCGTTTTTCGGCAAATATGAACATAACAAAAGTTGTTTATTTTGTTATTTAGAGTAACTTTTGTGATATTCATTTTTGTCTTTTAACAATGTATAAACGAGATATACACTAACAACTAAAGCGGGAGTCAACTATTTTATTGGGCGCTAACGATTGAACCGAACTTAACAAAACTCGGTATGTCAATTAGCATTAATTCTTCCATGATTATAAGCTATATTCAAATGCTTAGGTTAGAACGGTAGTGGGGGTTATAAGGGAGGCCTGAAATAAAAATTCGTGATATTTCATGGCCTATTTTTTTTTTTACAAACATGCACATAACAAAAGTTGTTTACTTTGTTATTTAGATTAACTTTTGTTTTATACATTTCTCCAGGAACAATGTGTGGAGCAAGTAATTTGGGTAGAAATATTGATATGCTCAACAATGCATTCCAATTTGAACTAAGAGGTACCTCACCTGGAAAAATTAATTTAAATCTACGTTAATATTTTGTCTTTAATAACTGAAATGTATGCATAATGCACAGGAGACGGGAAATATGACAATATGGAGGACAGTGAAGTCTTACATAAAAAATTAATTTTATTATTAAGAAATGCCAACAACGGGTATAAACCCTAACCACTCGGATGGATAAATGTCAAAATAGTGTGCAAAATAAAGCCTTGCCAAAAAAATACCATCACCGTTCAGTCTCAAATCAATTCCTGGGCGAAGCCGGGTATCTGAGCTAGTATATATATATATATATATATATATATATATATGTATATGTATGTATAAATGTGCATCCACTCAGACATACATACAAATGAAATGAAATGGAAAATTGCAATAATTGGTTCCTATTGGGTTGGGTATTTGTCAAACATGCATATAAAAAAACGTGTTTATTTTTTATTTAGATTAACTTTTTTAATATACACTTTTGCCATAAAATGAAGTATAAGCAAGATATGTGCTAAAAACTATAGTGGGAGTCAACAATTTTATGGGGCACAAAAGACTGAAGCGAACTTAACAAAACTCGGTATGTGAATTTACAACACTCTTCCATGATTGTAGCTATATTAAAATGTCTAGCTTTGGACAGGAGTTGGTGGCTATAAGGGAGACCTGTGATGAAAAATTGTGCTGTTTAGTTTTCTATTGTTTTTCAGCAAATATGCACATAACAAAAGTTGTTTATTTTGTTATTTAAAGTAACTTTTGTTACATATACTTTTGTCGTATAACAAAGTATAATCAAGGTGTGTACTAAAAAGTAAAGCGGGAATCAACAATTTTATTGGGCACTAATGACTGAAACGAATCATTAACCCTAGTATTACCGACCTCTCCCAGGTCGCATGGATTACCAAGGGGGGGCTCCTCGAGCCCACAACCTTAAAAACCTTTTATTTTGGTTCTATAATTTTTTTAAAATTTTTATTTCTATTGGATTATGTTTAATGAACGTTTCTTATGACACCTGTGAAAAAAAAAAATTAAAAAAAAAATTAAATACTAAAATAAAAATAAATTTAAAAAAAAAGTTCGGATGGGGAAAAAAGGATGACTTTAAATTAAATGTAATTTTATTCTACTGGAGGAACATATCTAAACCTTGTTAAAATAAAAAGTTATCTATATCTAAGTTATTATAACATTATAATAGAATAATAATTTAAGAAAATATAATTATCAGATTCGTAATGCAATTATCGGTGCTTTTGCACAATAATTTTTTTTCCGAGTGTTTATCCAGGATGCAGCATGGACTAACTGTTCCCCTAGTTGGGAACAACCTAGAAAATCTTCTCTTTTCTAAAAAAGTACCTATCAGGAGCAATAATTATAACCATCTCAGTAATATATTTTTATATGAAAAAAAATTATTTGGGGAGAATATATATATTTCTTTTTGAGAAAAAAAAACTTGAGAAGGTTTGTGTATGTTAAAATTACATCAAAGTAATTATTATTTGAGCAATATAATTAATAACACTTGAATTACTAGTTAAAAGTAGTATTAAATATCAGTGGGCTCGAGGAGCCCCCCCCTTGGTACTTAAGTGTATAACTACCCCTTGCATTGCCAAGGGGGGGGGCTCCTCGAGCCCACACGTCAAAAAAAATTTTTTTTCTCAACATAGAAATTTTTTTATTTAATTTTATTGTTATGCCCTCACTCTAGGATGTTTTTCTGAGGAATACATAAAATATCAAAAATATCCCATTAAAATTGGGTGATAGGGAACAAAAACAAAAAGTTGTGGGCTCGAGGAGCCCCCCCCTTGGTAGTTCTAGGGTTAATTCTTCCATGGTTATAAGCTACATCAAAATTTCTAGGGACAACTAGGAGTGAGGAGGAGGGATGCATTATATGAAATATCACTGAACTTTTTTCCTATTGGTTCCGGCATACGTGCTCATATCAGGAGGTGTTCATTTTGATTAACTTTTGTTATATTCACTTTTGACGTACAACAAATTATACACGAGGTGTATGCTAAAAACTAATGCAAAAATCATCAATTTTAGTAGCACATATTAAAGTGTTTTTAATACAGGCATATTATGACAAGTGATGTTATGATTTTAGACTTAAATGTAAGTATGATTCGGATTAAGAAGGATATAAATCTTTGACCCCCTTCCCCTCCTCATTTGTTATTTATTTTAATTTGAACATAACTTCGTTATTTTTTCCTATAAAAGAATTTCGATTATTTAATTTGTATGATGTATTATTTAAACAGTCATGCTGAATTTACGTATCCTGTGATAGCGGAAGTTGTGCGCAATAATGCTCTTGAATTGTAATAAATCATCTTGTTTCCTCCGATATGTTGACGTTATTGAAATAACTATATACTATCTATAACTATTAAACGTTACTTGCTAATGTCATTATGACGAAAGGCAGTACGTGTTCAAACTCAATATGATTTGAAGTTGTGGGGGGGGGGTGTGCCTACAATCTCTTTCCCTCACTTCGCTTTTACAATACAAATTAAATTATTTTTAGGGTACTTCTGTTATTCATTTGCACCAGGTATATAAATTACTTGATCCAATTTTTTCCTGTTTTGGATAAATAATTTAAGTAAAGCAATGTAGATAACACTCATTCAGAAGTTGTTGGTATGCTAACACAGTTAATTGTTTTAATTTGTTTCGGAGAAATGTATTTGCTTTCTACTCACATTTACTATTATGTATATAACTAACAACACAATACGTATTCAGATTGGTCTTATACAGGAAATATGAACATAATAGATGATAGTTATTTATAATAAATGCTATTCATGATTACGATTTCAATTATTCACAGTGGGTCAAACAGTGGAACGAGGTTGATTGGGGACTTATTTTCATTTATTCTTCAAAACTAAAATTTCTTTAGGAAAACCATTCACCTAGACAAGTAGTGCAGGGGGGGGGGAGGAACAATCCAGTTCGCCTCCTATAATCCAACATGGTCCAAGTTCATCGTGCCTTCTACAAATATTGGAAATTATAATTCTTTTTGACAAGTAATGATAATTGAACTTGACAAGTTGAAATTAATAATGCAACTGCTATATAAAGATTTTAAGGGAGAACAGCTGTTAGATAATTTATACTACTTTGTGAGGCTAAAAAGGAAATTATGAAGATATCATTGCTAAACTACCATTCCACATTTCTAGTTTTCCATCTATTAAGAACTTGAGATGTAAAGGAGGACATGTTCCTTGTCTATAGCTGCCAGAGTTCCTCTCTACAAAATCGATATCTTCAGCTATTCATATTTTTATTTTTGTCTTTAAAAGACAAATGTGTTTCTTTTCTTCTATTCAATATTTTTATTTTTGTCTTTAAAAGACAAATGTGTTTCTTTTCTTCTATTCAATATTTTTATTTTTGTCTTTAAAAGACAAATGTGTTTCTTTTCTTCTATTCAATATTTTTATTTTTGTATTTAAAAGACAAATGTGTTTCTTTTCTTTGGTTATTGTGGCTATTTGTACATACTCTTTACAAAAAGCCATATCAAAAATTCACACAGAGTATCCGACTGTTTGTTCTATCCCCAGGTAAGATGTCCTTGTTATCAGTAGGGCAGCTGAACAGTTGGGAGTGATTTTCTTGGAATTGAAAAGTCCTTTACCCAGGGGCTGCATTAACTAAGCAGATTTCTCAAGTGCGTCAACTATTTGCATTTACCTCAAAATGTGAAATTTCAATTAGAAGTGTATTTAGTATTTAGGCTACAAATAAAATGCTTTATAATGTAGCAGCATATTGTTAATATGGCAATGGGGGTTTACTGAAGGCCGAAAACTAAAAAATGCAAATATCTCTGTTAATAAGTAAGATAGCAAAAATACGCTTTGAAAATGTTTCGATCCGACACATAATAACGGGGATATTAAGAATTTTCTAAATTCCCCCTCTAAACCCCCCATACCACTGGTCACATTTCAATCATTAACGAACTTAATCTTTAGTTTTACATAAAACATTTAAATATCAAAATTAGTAACACTCAAACAAAAATTGTGACTGTGTGTGTGTGTGTGTGTGTGTGTGTGTGTATGTATAAAAGTATTAAATATAGTTTTGAACAGATATAATTTTCATCATCTCCTAGTTAGAATTGATGGACATTAGAATCAATTTTTCAAAAATCGTGTCATGATTCTGATAACCATCATCGCCCTGTACCAGCAGCCATCTTTGTCTAATGTAGGACTTCTTGCAGACGGTGCAGGCATTGACATGGCATGTATTATATCTGTCAAGTTGATGTCGGCTCCGTATGCAGGAGTGTCACTTTCTTCATCGGACTCATCATGGTTCTAAAGCTTATGACAGCACATCATCATTTGTGTTGGTACCTAGAGCCAGAGGCCATCTGAACAATGTAGGACTTCTTGCAGATGGGGCAGGCATCACAATGGCATGGATTAATTCTGTCGAGGTGATATCTGCTCCAGATGCAGGAGTGTCACTTTCTTCTTTGGACTCGTCATTGTTACAGCTGAAGATTATGAAGACATCATTGTTTGTGTTGGTGCCTGGAGCAGCAGCCTTCTTTGACCAATGTAGGACTTCTTGCAGATGGGGCAGGCATCACTATGGCACACATTAAATCTGTCAAGGTGATATCTGCTCCAGATGCAGGAATGTCATTTTTTTCTTTAGTCTCATCATTGTTCCAGCTGAAGATTATGAAGACATCATTGTTTGTGTTGGTACCTAGAGTCAGCAGCCTTCTTTGACCAATGTAGGACTTCTTGCAGATGGGGCAGGTATCACTATGGCACGCATTAAATCTGTCAAGGTGATATCTGCTCCAGATGCAGGAGTGTCACTTTCTTCTTTGGTCTCGTCATTGTTCCAGCTGAAGATTATGAAGACATCATTGTTTGTGTTGGTACCTAGAGTCAGCTGCCTTCTTTGACCAATGTAGGACTTCTTGCAGATGGGGCAGGTATCACTATGGCACGCATTAAATCTGTAATGGTGATATTTGCTCCAGATGCAGGAGTGTCACTTTCTTCTTTGGACTCGTCATTGTTACAGCTGAAGATTATGAAGACATCATTGTTTGTGTTGGTGCCTGGAGCAACAGCCTTCTTTGACCAATGGAGAACTTTTTGCAGATGGGGCAAGTATCACTATTGCACGCATTAAATCTGTAATGGCTATATTTGCTCCAGATGCAGGAGTGTCACTTTCTTCTTTGGACTCGTCATTGTTACAGCTGAAGATTATGAAGACATCATTGTTTGTGTTGGTGCCTGGAGCAACAGCCTTCTTTGACCAATGGAGAACTTTTGGCAGATGGGGCAGGCATCGATTGTGCACGCATTAAATCTGTGCAATTGATGTCTGCTCCAAATGCAGGAGTGTCACTCATCATCGTTCCAGCTGAAGGTTGTGATGATAACACATCACTGATTGTGTTGGTGCAGCAGCCTTCTTTGACCAATGTAGGACTTCTTGTAGATGGGGCAGGCAGCGATGGCGCACACATAAAATCTGTGCCACTGATATCTGCTCCATATGCAGGAGTGTCACTTTCTTCATCGTTCTCATCATAGTCCCAGCTGAAGGTGTTATGATGATTACACTCATCATTCGTGTTATGATGGTACTTTGTGCCAGCGGCCTTCTTTGACCAATGTAGGACTCTTGCGCACTGTGCAGGCATCAATATGACACACATTTAACCTTACAAGTTATGTAGTAATATTATTGCCAATAATTTTAGTTATATCATTTTCATTTGTAATGTTCACATATTTATACTGTTGTAGACTAGTTTAATTTATTTCTTAGTTAACACGTTCGCTGCTGTATCGGTCCCCGGGGTCATCAAGTCTTTCAAGACGGGCTCCTCTCCTTCAGTCCACTCCAAAAAGACAAAGTCTGTGGCAAGCTTATTATGAGAGACATTTTAACGGGGATTGGATGTAATTTATTCTTAGAACCTGTAGATTTAGTTAATCTAGAAAAATACTATCGGACGCCGGGGACCGTAACTGTCTAGAAATAGAGAAACTCCAATTTGGTACGGCACCACCCCCCGGCACCCGATGCTTATTCCAGTCACAACTTGATCAAACATGAACTGTCTTGAATCTGTTTTACCTTCCATGCCCCTCATTCGCTCATTTACCATTGTGTTGCACTCAGTATGTCTCGTGGACGGAAATTAGTTGAGTAAGCACTTTTTTTTTATTTTTTTTATCTGAGACCCAGCTTCACAATTTAGATGGTAGTAAGGTAGTGTGACCTACCGGGGGTGAGAAGTGATAGTTTCTACTGAACTATAGTTCCATTATAAGGTTGAGAGAATTGTGATTGGGTGTAATGCAACACTGGGGATGGGTTACCCTGTAGCTGGTGATACCGGCTGGGTTGCAGGAGTACGCACTGTCTTGCAGACAGCAGTGAGAGTGATACGACTTCAAGTGACGATAGTTTTGCAGACAAGAACTATTTACCCTCATGTTCTAGTTCAACTACTGACCTAGAAGTGCTTACAAGTTTAGAGTGCTTATTGGAAATAACAGCTGACAATGTGATAAAAAATGTACATTAGTTGTAGACGACATCGGACGCCGGTGACCACTCCTGACTTTGCTGGTGCTAGTTTTTGGATTGGAGGACTGAAGGCTCTGCTAATTCATTCATTTAGTTCAATTGAATTGTCAAAAGATAGCATTACCTTCGAAAACTACATCGGTCCCCGGGGTCCGATACAGGTTTTAACGTTAGGAGAGGCATCGGACGCCGGGGACCGGTGCAGTTAGTGGTGGAGTATATCACATGTAGACTGCAGCAGCGAACGTGTCAAATGATTTATTGTTAATTCTTTATTTCGCTGCATAAATATTTGTTATATTAATGTAATATAAGGGAAATCAGCTGCTGAGATTTTAGCCCTTTTGATGTGATTGTCAAGAAATGTCTAATGTATATATATATTGTAGCCAGGGGCTTATCGAAATGATGCTGTTCAAGTCTCTATACATATATTGTTGGAATTCGGATAATTATTATCTGGTCACAATTCAGAGGTTTCTAACTTCTTTTTGTTGGCCTGTGTAATTGTTTATATCAATAGAAGTACAATTTACAATTTCTAAGAAATGCATTTATTAGAAATTGCAATAAAAAAATGCATTAGGGAGGGGGCTCCATAAACTTATCCGATTTCTCGGTTATTATCCCCCCCCCCCCACTATTTTGATATGATACAGCCATTCACGAATATGGTCTTTAGTGTTAAATGGAACGTGTATATATATATATATATATATATATATATATATATATATATATATATATATATATATAAAAATAAAAATAAAATATTTCTGTTATTATGCGTTGGATCAAAAAATTGCAAGATTGTAAAAATCTTTCTTATTGCAAAGGAAATGTACTATAAATATTGTTATAAACATATATTCCCTGTCACTGATACTAACATAGGTATTTGCATTTTCTAGTTTTCAGCTTTCAGTAAAGCCCCACTCCTATCTTGCCACATTAACAATAAGCAGCTATGTTATTCAAGCCTAAATACCAAATGATGTTCTCATTGAACTTTTACGTTTTGGGAAATATATATGTATGTATATATATATATATATATATATATATATATATATATATATATTAATTTGTCTGTTAACACAAACAAAATTGTACATAACCAGTCTTATTACAAATTAAATTACCTATAAATGTGTTACTGTATATGTGTGTGTGCGCATATGCATGCGTGTGTGTGTGTGTGTGTACATATTCATTCTTTATTTTTAATATTTAACGAGATATTGACATTTTTTAGATTTCAGCCTTCAGTAAACCCCCACTTTCAGTCATCTGACGTTAAGAATAAGTCAATATATCATGAACAGTCTTGTTTCAAACCGAAATGTAGTGTTCAACAAATCTTTCCTAAATGAGATACATTCTAATAGATTATGATAACCTTCCCCCCTTCTTTAGTTCTTGGACTACTAAAATTAGAGTGATTCAGATTATTCTGCTTCATTATAAATGACTGTACTAAAGATAATAAATATTTTTCAGTATAATTAATAATATTATATTCAGGTATATTTCTGTAATTGTTTTTCTTTCCGATAAAGCATATTACTCTCTATCTATTCAGCTCTCAGAGTTAGCTGACCTGTTTGTTTAGTACTGGCGTTTCATGTTGTTATTAAAATGTAAATCGACTGAAAGATTTCTCATTGGCATTTGTATTTGTTCACTTAATATTCACGGTGGTGTTAGTATGTAGATCTGACTATTGAAAACTTCACATGGGATGTATGCTTAGTTTATGCAGCTCATGCGTAATGGCCATTTTATATTCTGAAATGAGCATAGTTTGTCTTTACATTGCTCATTTATTGCCACCCCCCCCCTGTTTTCTTTTCTTTTGTGAAAAATATATATGTTCTATTTTAAATATAATAAAACAAACTACAATTTTTCAGGGTCCTAACTTTGAATTCTCAACTGAGACTCACGAAGAGCTTCTATACAATAAAGAGAAGCTGCTTAGCAATGGAGACAAATGGGAATCCGAAATAGCTGCCAATATACACGCAGATCATCTATATCGATAAAGAAGTAATTCCGTTAGAAAATGTTAATATTGTTAAAATTTCGCTTATTAGGAATGTATTTATTTGTTCTACTTAAATAAAAGTTATTAAAAGATTTCTTTCTTGTTTTTTGTTCCTTTTTTTCTTCTTCCATCAAATCCTTTCATAATGTGTTACTAGAAGGAAGTGGAGTGACAGAGTTGGGCAAAATTACAAGTTATAACTACATTCGTTGATATTTAGTTACAATTACAACTACTTATGTAACTAGCTATTGATAATGGGCAACTAAATTTTTCAACTAAAGTAATTGTAATTGCAATTTTACAACTAAAGTTAGTAGTTGCGAAAATCAGTAGTTCCAAAAACAACTACAGTTAGTAACTGTAGTTGTAGTTGCAACTACAGTTACTTTAAAAAAACTGTGTGAAACACTGACTGAAGTAGTTGAGGCTGTTAACAAAAACTACATCAATGTCTTTATATTCGAAAGTTGATTATATTACATATACTACATTATTATAATGACTGAAAATTCTTTTAATACAAATAAGTGAAAACCAATGATTAAGAATATGTAAATTCCTTTTTATATTTTCCCCGAGTTGAATGAAATTAAATAATACTATACAATTTAAACAAATTAGCCATTAAAATTACTCAGAGTTTTTGTCAGACAGGCTATTTGATTTTGGGACGTTTGCCATCGAGGCAAAAGAAAATCACTCTACTGCTCTGCTCCAAAATATAAGGAGTTCTTGTCCTCACTATCACTTTCACTGCCACTCATTGTATTTTGCTTCAAAAATCTTTTGGTTGCCGAGGACTGGTGACAGATATAGAATACAGACTGGAGTGGTCTGCAACAGGACAATAGGCGATCCCAGCAACAAGAGAGTGTGCTGATAGGAGCGGCCACCTTCAGTTCATCTGACATATTCTCTGCACCAATTGCACTTGGCTTGTCTCAGATGAGCCATTCATCATCACCACGAGTGTAAATATTTACATAGAGACGATCAAAATATGTTCACTCTTTGGAATGCAAAATACAGCTAATTGTGTGCACGTAGTTGTAGTTATTACTCAATAACCACAATTACAACTACTAATTGTAAAAATTTTTATAACTACTTTTTATTTCGACTAGTAGTTGGATTTATGCATACCAAATACAATTACTGTAATTGCGAAACCAATAAAATGCAACTACATTTTTGTAGTACAATTGCATAACAAGTATCTATTAGTTGAAAAAGTAGTTAATTTACAAAAGTATTTAATTACTGCCCAACTCTGTGGATTGAGGCCTCCTGGTACGTAGCGTAGATGACACACATTGGGATGCACACAGTCGCACAAAAAGGTTCTCAAATAGAAATGATAATTTAATTATTTACTCACTATCTATTCCACCCGTAATGCCCATAAAATATATGAAGTTTTCTTGTAAATTAAATCAAATTATTTATTAATACCCACTTTTTGCAACTAAGGCTAATTGGGACGGGTTATCTACAGGTTACCACCCTTTTCTAGCCAGGGTGGGACTTAGGATTTTATTCCGTATTTTATTATTCCGTCACTAAATAAATTCCTCTGCCCAGGCGGCAATCGAACTTGCCACTCTAGGTTTACCATGTGAGAAGGTTTCTTGTTGTAGGTTGCTGTTACCTTTTTAACATTAGTTGTTTGAGAAAAGGCATTGGTCTTAATAAATCTGGTAAATCTATAATCAGGGATATTAAGAATTTATTTAGCGTGAAAGACTGAATAAAATCTTTATTCCCACCCTGGATAGAGAAAGGTGTTAATCTGTAAATAATTCATTGCGAGAAGGCATAAATTGAATTAAATAAATAAACATAAAAGTAAGGTCTAGCAATCTCTGACCTGGGGGTTCCTTTATTAATCATACTTAACTAGTCTATGGTGGAAGGTCGACAAAAAAAACAATTTGTTATATCAGCAGGCTCTTTACTTCTCCCTAACACTTTAAACATGTTTTAATTATTTTATTATTATTTATTAACAACCAATTTTTGCTGCTAAGGCTAATTGGGACGGGTTATCTACAGGTTACCATCCTTTCCTAGCCAGGGTGGGCCCAAGGAGTTTATTTAATGGGTACGTCACTAAATTAATTCTATTGTCCTGGCGAGAATAAAAATCGCCACTCTAGGTTTTTAATCATTTTATATAAATACATAAAAAATATTCAAAGTATGTTTAAAAATAAGAAACATTTAAACTTTAAAAACAACTATAAGGCACATTCCTGCTATTGTAGAATTAATAGTTTAACATTGCATATCCCATTTGTTTATTTAGTTTTATAATGTGCAAATAATGGTTTTACATAAATAAAGGCGAGGATGTGTAGACCTTTTTTCAGCCATGCTAATCGTATAGATCCACCTAATTCACTCTTAATAAGTAACTAGCTCACACCAGCAAGCTATTATTGTTATATATATATATATATATATATATATATATATATATATATATATATATATATATATATATATATATATATATACACACACACAATATATTTTCCAAAACTAACCTTATGACTAACAAATATTATATAATTTCTGCCGAGATGCTTGACAGTAGAGGAACCAGTTGATGAGTATCAATAAACCTTGTCCTCTACTAGTGGTTTAGTTTTGGTAGTGTCGCTCCAGCTCCTTTGGCCCAGCGACTCATCGTGCAGCTCTCACTCTCCACTAATTAAAGCACTAATGCCTTTTAGCAGATTTACCTTAAGGGAAATCTGCTATTGAGGTTGTACTCATGACACAATTTTCTTTCTGGTGAGCTGTTGGCCGATCTGTTTGTTTACATTTGAGACGTTTACAATTGGTGTTGTGTTAGCAGTATGTAGGTTTATCTATTATTAATCTTCACGAGGGAAATCTGCTCAGTCGCAGCTCTTGCGTGATGGACTTTGTATTGATCCTAAAAAATATTATATAAGTTTGCCTTACCTTTGCTAAGGGGGATCACTGTAAAGCAAGCAAAGTATCTACCGATTTCATCCTTAGGAAGGCATTAATTTTAACCGTAGGTTTTTAAGTTATGCTAGAAAAGTTGTTATTGCCTGTCTGTAATCAATTAAACGTTTGTGTATAACTGCAGGGATTTATGTAATAACTCTGGGCTAAGTTTTAATAAAAACTATGGGCTAGGGTAATAATAGAAAAATATGTTACAGAATCACATCATTTTTTTATTTTTCTAAAAATTGAATTTGTTTTTGATTTTACATTTGGTACTACTATTTAATTTAAAAATAATAATTTCCAAAATTAGTAATATGGGAGTTAAAGAAAGTACAAGTCGGTACCAGCGCACAATGTCTTGCATGTGCCAATAAGATAGTGTATAGTCCGAATATCCTCTCCTTGAAACAGGCTTCTTGTTTGGAGGAAACCAAATTTGTTTTAGCCTCGCCATTATTCCATTAGTTTGCATTCGTATTAAACTAGAAACAAATTAGTAGGATTATTGCTATAAAAATATTGAAATAATGCATGTTATGATTTATTTATTGTGGAGCGTTAGCTGCTAGGCGATATTGCTCATCAAAAAAACAATGAATATAAAAAAAAAAGCTAAAATGAAAACAGTAACAAGAAAAAATTGGACAATACAATTAGAACAGAACTAAGAGCGCTACCAAATAACAGAACGTAACTAAAGAGACAAAAAAACACGAATCAACAAATAAAAGGTAAACAAAACATTAAAAAACAAAATATCTTGTAAGAGAACTAGATAATTAAAAACTATAAAGACTGATAAAATTACGGAAACAATTATATACTTTCAATGGTTAAAATGAAAACTAAAATCAAATAAATAAAAATTAGTATGTGTATTAATAAAATGAACAAATTCAATTTTCTAATGACTAAAATATTTACAATCATATGCTCCTACTTTCTCTATCACACATACAAACACGCACACAACACACACACGCACGCACGCACAAACACCACACACAGTAAACAATTTTTGCTGGAGTTATTTAATTTAAGAAGGATTGAAAAGGATTTTAAAATGTAACACTTCTAAATTTGTGAGTATATATAAATGTTGAAGTATTATGGGAATGTGTGGGCTATCTTCAGTAAGTGGTGTAAGAAATGAGGGATCTTAAGATGGTCACGTCTTTTGCAGTCTGTTAGTATGTGTTTTATTGTAAGCGGAGCATTACACACATTGCAGTTAGGCATTCTTTTCTTTTGAAATAGATAGCCATCGGTTAGGAGAGAATGACCTATACATAGTCTCATAAGGACTACGTCGTCTCTCTCTGTATATGCTTTATATTTATCACTCCATGCCTTAACTGTAGTTTTAATTTGTCTCAGTTTGTTATCTGTTAGTAACCAGTCCTGTTGCCATTCTCGGAGTATGTTAGTTTTAATGTAGCTTTGTAAGTCGTCCGAAGTTATTTTTTTAATGTCAGTATTGGTGTTTTTGTCGTTAGTTTTGGTCCAATATTCTGGTATCCTGGTAGCCATACCAATGTTATGTGATTATGAATGTGTTCAAAAATGTTTGTTCTAATAGGATGAGTGGAATATATGTTTTTTAAAGAGAGAGAGAGAGAGAGAGAGAGAGAGAGTAATGTTATTAAATACGGCTAATAGTCCCTTACTATTGGTTGAATAATTCCTTATACTTAAATCCTTTCTTTAGAAGTAAAGTCATGTGAGCCTGAAAGAAAGGCGTCCTGTCCCATAGAATATTGCATTGTATGAATCCCTTTGCAAGGAGCCTGTTGGTGTTGTGCTGCTCCTCAAGGACAGTAGTCCCTTTCTTGCAATAGTCTTCTGCAGCTACTTCATCTCTTGATCCACCGCTGCAAGGTGCGCTAATCCAACCACAAATATACATTTTAACAGTCCACACAAATATATATATATATAAATATATGTAAATTTTATTCAATACTAGCTAAGGTACCCGCCGGCTTCGCCCGGGAAATCATTCCAGGCTGAGTGATGATGGTATTTATTTTTTGGGCTTTACCCAAACTTTTTAAACGGACCTTAATTATATTTCTATGAAACCGTTTTGTGTCGACCCTCAACAACAGAATTTTCCACTAATGCTCAGATGAATTTTTTTTTTGTTGAAAGTCAATATTTATTTAAATCCTTGAGCGAGCATAAATTTATGAAGACAGCATCCAATAGTCATTCAAAGCCTCACACAAAACCTTACAATAACTGTCATGTTATGAAAATGATTTCATTATTTAGTGCTTAAGTTAACACAATATTGACATTTAGGCAAGGAACCATGTTTATGCTGTTGGTGAGTTACAGCTGCTTTAAACACAAATTTGTTAATATTGTTACGTTTTATTACATAATCAGTAATAAACGTTGTTTATTAGAGTTCTTTTGGATTGCAAAATTAAACACACGCAAGCTTTATCAGTTTTTATCACTGCACAATTTATTTATCAATGCACTACACTTTTGGTTAATTATTCTTAATTACTACTAACAGTATGCACAGATAGCTTCACTGTTCTTGTTATTGCACAGTCCAATAACTCACTCACGATCACTGAAGTTCACAAAAACCAGGCACTGCACTGATCTTCGCAAAGTTAATGGCACTGCACTGTCCCTTTACTTAAACACTGCACTATACTGTTCTTGGCAGGATCACGGCACAAGACTCTCAAGATCTCAGAGAGAGACTTGACAATGCTCAACGCCTCGATTCTCAAATTGTTAATAGCTCAATCGCCACTTTTTCCTTTGTGGGCATAAAATGCTATTGACTTCAAATTTTCTGCGAATGCTGCAGGACATTTGTGTTATGCAATAAAAATGAAGGAATTCTTTAGCGATCAAGTATATCATATCTCCAGAGGAAATAACTTGTATTTCAAGTGGCCAACGATAGATGGCACAGCTAGTTGATAGCTAATTGTCAATGCCCTATTGCAATCTGACAGGTATTTATTACAGAGATGACTGGCAGCTTCGGTCCTCCTATTTGTATTTCAAGTGGCCAACGATAGGTGGCACAGCTAGTTGATAGCTATTTGCCAATGTCCTATTGCAATCTGACAGGTATTTATTACAGAGATGACTGGCAGCCTCGGTCCTCCTATTTGTATTTCAAGTGGCCAACGATAGGTGGCACAGCTAGTTGATAGCTATTTGCCAATGTCCTATTGCAATCTGACAGGTATTTATTACAGAGATGACTGGCAGCCTCAGTCCTCCTATTTGTATTTCAAGTGGCCAACGATAGGTGGCACAGCTAGTTGATAGCTATTTGCCAATGTCCTATTGCAATCTGACAGGTATTTATTACAGAGATGACTGGCAGCCTCGGTCCTCCTATTTGTATTTCAAGTGGCCAACGATAGGTGGCACAGCTAGTTGATAGCTATTTGCCAATGTCCCTATTGCAATCTGCAGGTATTATATTACAGAGATGACTGGCAGCCTCGGTCCTCCTATTTGTATTTCAAGTGGCCAACGATAGGTGGCACAGCTAGTTGATAGCTATTTGCCAATGTCCTATTGCAATCTGACAGGTATTTATTACAGAGATGACTGGCAGCCTCGGTCCTCCTATTTGTATTTCAAGTGGCCAACGATAGGTGGCACAGCTAGTTGATGCTATTTGCCAATGTCCTATTGCAATCTGACAGGTATTTATTACAGAGATGACTGGCAGCCTCGGTCCTCCTATTTGTATTTCAAGTGGCCAACGATAGGTGGCACAGCTAGTTGATAGCTATTTGCCAATGTCCTATTGCAATCTGACAGGTATTTATTACAGAGATGACTGGCAGCCTCAGTCCTCCTATTTTGTTGTTTCAAGTGGCCAAACGATAGGTGGCACAGCTAGTTGATAGCTATTTATTTGCCATGTGTCCTATTTTGCAAATCTGACAGTATTTATTACAGAGATGACTGGCAGCTCAGCCTCGGTCCCTCCTATTTGTATTTCAAGTGGCCAACGATAGGTGGCACAGCTAGTTGATAGCTATTTGCCAATGTCCTATTGCAATCTGACAGGTATTTATTACAGAGATGACTGGCAGCCTCAGTCCTCCTATTTGTGTTTCAAGTGGCCAACGATAGATGGCACAGCTAGTTGATAGCTAATTGTCAATGTCCTATTGCAATCTGACAGGTATTTATTACAGAGATGACTGGCAGCCTCGGTCCTCCTATTTGTATTTCAAGTGGCCAACGATAGGTGTCACAGCTAGTTGATAGCTTATTTGCCAATGTCCTATTGCAAATCTGACAGGTATTTATTACAGAGATGACTGGCAGCTTCGGTCCTCCTATTTGTGTTTCAAGTGGCCAACGATAGGTGGCACAGCTAGTTGATAGCTATTTGCCAATGTCCTAATTTGCAATCTGACTAGGTATTTATTACAGAGATGACTGGCAGAAGCCAAAGCCTCGGTCCTCCTCCTATTTGTAATTTCAAGTGGCCAACGATAGGTGGCACAGCTAGTTTGATAGCTATTTTGCCAATGTCCTATTGCAATCTGACAGGTCATTTATTACAGAGAATGACTGGCAGCTTCGGTCCTCCTATTTGTATTTTCAAGTGGCCAACGATTAGGTGGCACAGCTAGTTGATGTGTGAGCTATTTCTTGCCAATGTCATATTGCAATCTGACAGGTATTTATTACAGAGATGACTGGCAGCCTCGGTCCTCCTATTTGTATTTCAAGTGGCCAACGATAGGTGGCACAGCTAGTTGATAGCTATTTGCCAATGTCCTATTGCAATCTGACAGGTATTTATTACAGAGATGCATGGAAGCCTAAGTCCTCCTATTTGTGTTTCAAGTGGCAAACTATAGGTGGCACAGCTAGTGTAGATAGCTATTTGCCAATGTCCTATTGCCCAATCTGACAGGTATTTATTACAGAGATGACTTGGCAGAGCCTCGGTCCTCCTATTTGTATTTCAAGTGCCAACGATAGCTGGCACAGCTAGTTGATTTCTATTGGCCAATGTCCTAGTGCAATCTGACAGGTATTTATTACAGAGATGACTGGCAGCCTCGGTCCTCCTATTTGTATTTCAAGTGGCCAACGATAGGTGGCACAGCTAGTTGATAGCTATTTGCCAATGTCCTTAATTGCAATCTGACAGGTATTTTTTACAGAGATGACTGGCAGCCTCGGTCCCTCCAATTTTGTATTTCAAGTGGCCAACGATAGGTGGCACAGCTAGTTGATAGCTATTTGCCAATGTCTATTGCAATCTGACAGGTATTTATTACAGAGATGACACTGGCAGCCTCGGTCCTCATATTTGTATTTCAAGTGGCCACGATAGGTGGCACAGCTAGTTTGATAGCTATTTGCCAATGTCCCCTATTGCCAACTCTGACAGGTATTTATTACAGAGATGACTGGCAGCCCTCGCTCCTCCTATTTGTATTTCAAGTGGCCCAACGATAGGTGGCACAGCTAGTTGATGCTATTTGCCAATGTCCTATGCAATCTGACAGGTATTTATTACAGAGATGACTGGCAGCCTCGGTCCACCTATTTGTATTTCACAAGTGGCCAACGATAGGTGGCACAGCTATAGTTGATAGCTATTTGCCAATGTCCTATTGCAATCTGACAGGTATTTATTACAGAGATTGACTGGCAGCTTCGGTCCTCCTATTTGTATTTTCAAGTGGCCAACGATAGGTGGCACAGCTAGTTGATAGGCTATTTGCCAAATGTCCTATTGCAATCTGACAGGTATTTATTACAGAGATGACTGGCAGCTTCGTGTCCTCCTATTTGTATTTCAAGTGGCCAACGATAGGGGGGTGGCACAGCTAGTTGATAGCTATTTGCCAATGTCCCTATTGCAATCTGACAGGTATTTATTACAGAGAAGACTGCAGCCTCGGTCCTCCTATTTGTATTTTTCAAGTGGCCAAACGATAGGTGGCACAGCTAGTTGATAGCTATTTGGCCAATGTCCTATTGCAATCTGACAGGTTTATATTTATTACAGAGATGACTGGCAGCCCACGCCTCAGTCCTCCTATTTGTGTTTCAGTGGCCAACGATAGGTGGCACAGGCTAGTTGATAGCTATTTGCCAAATGTCCTATTGCTGCAATCTGACTAGGTATTTATTACAGAGAACGACCTGCGGCAGCCTCAGTCCTCCTCCCATTTTGTGTTTCAAGTGGCCAACGATAGGTGGCACAGCTAGTTGATAGCTATTTGCCAATGTCTCTATTCTTGCAATCTGACAGCAGTAATTTATTTACAGAGATGACTTGGCAGCGCCTCGGTCCTCCTTATTTGTATTTTCAAGTGGCCAACGATAGGTGGCACAGCTAGTTGATAGCTATTTGCCCAATGTCCTATTGCAATCTGACAGGTTATTTATTACAGAGATGACTAGGGCAGCCTCGGTCCTCCTATTTTTTGTATTTCAAGTGGCCAACGTAGGTGGCACAGGCTAGTTGTATAGCTATTTGCCAATGTCCCTATTGCAATCTGACAGGTATTTATTAACAGAGATGACTGGCAGCCTTCGGTCCATCCTCCTATTTGTATTTCAAGTGGCCAACGATAGGTGGCACAGCTAGTTGATATCTATTTGCCAATGTCCTATTGCAATCTGACAGGTATTTATTACAGAGATGACTGGTCAGCCTCGGTGAACCTCCTCCTACTTTTGTATTTCAAGTGGCCAACGATAGGTGGCACAGCTAGTTCTAGACTGAAGCCTATTTGTCAATGTCCTATTGCAATCTGACAAGGTAAGTTTATTACAGAGATGACTGGCAGCCTCGGTCCTCCTATTTGTATTTCAAGTGGCCAACGATAGGTGGCACAGCTAGTTGATAGCTATTTGCCAATGTCCTATTGCAATCTGACAGGTATTTATTACAGAGATTATCTCTGGCAGCCCCCTCGTCCTCCTATTCTGTATTTCAAGTGGCCAACGATAGGTGGCACAGCTAGTTGATAGCTATTTGCCAATGTCCTATTGCAATCTGACAGGTATTTATTACAGAGATGACTGGCAGCCTCGGTCCTCCTATTTGTATTTCAAGTGGCCAACGATAGGTGGCACAGCTAGTTGATAGCTATTTGCCAATGTCCTATTGCAATCTGACAGGTATTTATTACAGAGATGACTGGCAGCCTCGGTCCCTCCTATTTGTATTTCAAGTGCCAACGATAGGTGGCACAGCTAGTTGATAAGCTATTTGCCAATGTCCTATTTGCAATCTGACAGGTATTTATTACAGAGATGACTGGCAGCCTCTGGTCCCCTCCTATTTGTATTTCAAGTGGCCAACGATAGGTTGGGCACAGCTAGTTGATAGCTATTTTGCCAATGTCCTATTGCAATCTGACAGGTATTTATTTACAGAGATGACTGGCAGCCTTTTCGGGTCCCTTCCTATTTGTATTTCAAGTGGCCAACTTTTTTAAAGAAAGGATAGGTGGCACAGCTAGTTGTGATAGTCTGATTTTTGCCAATGTCCTATTGCAATCTGACAGGTATTTATTACAGAGATGACTGGCAGCCTCGGTCCTCCTATTTGTATTTCAAGTGGCCAACGATAGGTGGCACAGCTAGTTGATAGCTATTTGCCAATGTCCTATTGCCCCCCCCCTCTGACAGGTATTTTATTACAGAGATGACTGGCAGCCTCGAGTCCTCTCTATTTTGTATTTCAAGTGGCCAACGATAGGTGGCACAGCCATGATCAGCTATTTGCCAAATGTCCTATTGCAATCTGACAGGTATTTATTTACAGAGATGACTGGCACGCCTCGGTCCTCCTATTTGTATTTCAATGGCCAACGATAGGTGGCATCACAGCTAGTTGATAGCTATTTGCCAATGTTCCTATTGCAATCTGAACAGGTATTTATTACAGAGATGACTGCAGCCCATGCCTCGGTCCTCCTATTTGTATTTCAAGTGGCCAACGATAGGTGGCACAGCTAGTTGATAGCTATTTGCCAATGTCCTATTGCAATCTGACAGGTATTTATTACAGAGATGACTGGCAGCCTCGGTCCTCCTATTTGTGTTTCAAGTGGCCAACGATAGATTCTAGGCAACAGCAGCTAGTTGCAAGCTAATTGTCAATGTCCTACTTTTTTTGCAATCTGACAGGTATTTATTACAGAGATGACTGGCAGCCCATCGGTCCTCCTATTTGTATTTCAAGTGGCCAAGCGATAGGTGGCACAGCTAGCTAGTTATAGCTATTTGCCAATGTCCTATTGCAATCTGACAGGTATTCTATTACAGAGATGACTGGCAGCTTCGGGTCCTCCTATTTGTGTTTTTTCAAGTGGCCAACGATAGGTGGCACATTTCCTAGTTGATAGCTATTTGCCAATGTCCTATTGCAATCTGACAGGTATTTATTACAGAGATGACTGGCAGCCTCGGTCCTCCTATTTGTATTTCAAGTGGCCAACGATAGGTGGCACAGCTAGTTGATAGCTATTTGCCAATGTCCTATTGCAATCTGACAGGTATTTATTACAGAGATGACTGGCAGCCTCGGTCCTCCTATTTGTATTTCAAGTGGCCAACGATAGGTGGCACAGCTAGTTGATAGCTAGCGTATTTGCCAATGTCCTATTGCTATCTGACAGGTATTTATTACAGAGATGACTGGCACCTCGTGTCCTCCTATTTGTATTTCAAGTGGCCAACGATTAGGTGGCACAGCTAGTTGATAGCTATTTGCCAATGTCCTATTGCAATCTGACAGGTATTTATTACAGAGATGACTGGCAGCCTCAGTCCTCCTATTTGTGTTTCAAGTGGCCAACGATAGGTGGCACAGCTAGTTGATAGCTATTTGCCAATGTCCTATTGCAATCTGACAGGTATTTATTACAGAGATGACTGGCAGCCTCGGTCCTCCTATTTGTATTTCAAGTGGCCAACGATAGGTGGCACAGCTAGTTGATAGCTATTTGCCAATGTCCTATTGCAATCTGACAGGTATTTATTACAGAGATGACTGGCAGCCTCGGTCCTCCTATTTGTATGTTTCAGTGGCTGGCCAACGATAGGTGGCACAGCTAGTTTGATAGCTAAATTTGCCAATGTCCTATTTTTGCAATCTGACAGGTATTTATTACAGAGATGACTGGGCAGCCTCGACTCCTCCTATTTGTATTCAAAGTGGCCACGATAGGTGGCCCCACAGCTAGTTGATAGCTATTTGCCAATGTCCTATTGCAATCTGACAGGTATTTATTACAGAGATGACTGGCAGCCTCGGTCCTCCTATTTGTATTTCAAGTGGCCAACGATAGGTGGCACAGCTAGTTGATAGCTATATGCAAATGTCCTATTGCAATCTGACAGGTATTTATTACAGGAGATGACTGGCAGCCTCGGTTCCCTCCCTATTTGTATTTCAAGTGGCCAAGCCCCCCCCCCCCTAGGTGGCACAGCTAGTTGATGCTATTTGCCAATGTCCTATTGCAATCTGACAGGTATTTATTACAGAGATGACTGGCAGCCTCGGTCCTCCTATTTGTATTTCAAGTGGCCAACGATAGGTGGCACAGCTAGTTGATAGCTATTTGCCAATGTCCTATTGCAATCTGACAGGTATTTATTACAGAGATGACTGGCAGCTTCGGTCCTCCTATTTGTATTTCAAGTGGCCAACGATAGGTGGCACAGCTAGTTGATAGCTATTTGCCAATGTCCTATTGCAATCTGACAGGTATTTATTACAGAGATGACTGGCAGCCTCGGTCCTCCTATTTGTATTTCAAGTGGCCAACGATAGGTGGCACAGCTAGTTGATAGCTATTTGCCAATGTCCCTATTGCAATCTGACAGGTATTTATTACAGAGATGACTGGCAGCCTCGGTCCTCCTATTTGTATTTCAAGTGGCCAACGATAGGTGGCACAGCTAGTTGATAGCTATTTGCCAATGTCCTATTGCAATCTGACAGGTATTTATTACAGAGATGACTGGCAGCCTCAGTCCTCCTATTTGTGTTTCAAGTGGCCAACGATAGGTGGCACAGCTAGTTGATAGCTATTTGCCAATGTCCTATGCAATCTGACAGGTATTTATTACAGAGATGGACTGGCAGCCTCAGTCCTCCTAATTGTGTTTTCAAGTGGCCAACGATAGTGGCACAGCTAGTTTGATAGCTATTTGCCAATGTCCTATTGCAATCTGAACAGGTATTTATTACAGAGATGACTGGCAGCCTCAGGTCCTCCTATTTGTATTTCAAGTGGCCAACGATAGGTGGCACCAGCCTAGTTGATAGCTATTTGCCCAATGTCCTATTGCAATCTGACAGGTATAATTATTACAGAGATGACGTGGCAGCCCTCGGTCCTCCTATTTGTATTTCAAGTGGGCCAACGATAGAGTGGCACAGCTAGTTGATAAGCTATTGCCAATGTCCTATTGCAATCTGACAGGTATTTATTACAGAGATGACTGGGGGCGCAGGGGGGGGGGGGGGGGGGGGGGGGGGGGGGGGGCCTCGGTCCTCCTATTTGTATTTCAAGTGGCCAACGATAGGTGGCACAGCTAGTTTGATATCTATTTGCCAATGTCCTATTGCAATCTGACAGGTATTTTTATTACAGAGATGACTGGCAGTAGCCCACCCCTCGGTCCCTCCTATTTTTGTATTTCAAGTGGGCCAACGATAGGTGGCACAGCTAGTTGATAGCTATTTCCTTTTGCCAATGTCCTATTGCAATCTGACAGGTATTTATTACAGAGATGACTGGCAGCTCGGTCCTCCTAGTTTGTATTTCAAGTGGCCAACGATAGGTGGCACAGCAGTTGATAGCTATTTGCCAATGTTCCTATTGCAATCTGACAGGTATTTATTACAGAGATGGACTGCAGCCTCGGTCTCCTCCTATTTGTATTTCAAGTGGCCAACGTAGGTGGCACAGCTAGTTGATGCTATTTGCCAATATGTCCTATTGCAATCTGACAGGGTATTTATTACAGAGATGACTGGCAGCCTCGGTCCTCCTATTTGTATTTCAAGTGTGCCAACGATAGGTGGCACAGCTAGTTGATAGAAACAACTATTTGCCAATGTCCTATTGCAATCTGACAGGTATTTATTACAGAGATGACTGGCAGCCTCTCGGTCTCCTCTGGTTTTTCTCTTGGGCCTATTTGTATTTCAAGTGGCCAACGATAGGTGGCACAGCTAGTTGATCCTCAGCTATTCCGGTGCCAATGTCCTATTGCAGAATCTGACAGGTATATCTTTATCCTACAGAGATGACTGGCAGTCCTCAGAGGTCCTCCTTAGATTTGTATTTCAAGTGGCCAACGATAGGTGGCACAGCTAGTTGAAAGCTATTTGCCAATGTCCTATTGCAATCTTGACAGGACAGTATTTATTACAGAGGATGACTGGCAGCCTCGGGTCCTCCTCTATTTTGTTCATTTCAAGTGGCCAACGATAGGTGGCACAGCTAGTTGATAGCTATTTTGCCAATGTCCTATTGCCAATATGACAGGTATTTATTACAGAGATGATCCCTGGCAGCTAGCGGTCCTCCTATGTTGTATTTCAAGTGGCCAACGATAGGTGGCACAGCTAGTCTTGACTTAGCTATTTGCCAAATGTCCTATTGCAATCTGACAGGATATTTATTACAGAGATGACTGGGCAGCCTCGGTCTCTCCTCTATTTGTATTTTCAAGTGGGCCAAGGCGGATAGGGTGGCACAGCCCCCCCCTAGCTTGATAGCTATTTGCCATGTCCTATCCGTCTTTGAGCAATTCTGACAGTGTTATTTATTACAGAGAATGACTGGCAGCCTCGGTCCCTCCTATTTGTATTTCAAGTGGCCAACGATAGGTGGCACAAGCTTAGTTGATAGCTATTTGCCAATGTCCTATTGCAATCTGACAGGTATTTATTACAGAGATGACTGGCAGCCTTCGGTCCCTCCTATTTGTATTTCAAGTGGCCAACGATAGGTGGCACAGCTAGTTGATAGCTATTTGCCAATGTCCTATTGCAATCTGACAGGTATTTATTACAGAGATGACTGGCAGCCTCGGTCCTCCTATTTGTATTTCAAGTGGCCAACGATAGGTGGCACAGCTAGTTGATAGCACTTAGCAAATGTACTATTGCAATCTGACCGGGATTTAGTACAGAGATGTCTGGCAGCCTCGGTCCTCTCCTATTTGTATTTCAGTGGCCAACGATAGGTGGCACAGCTATGTTGATAGCTATTTTGCCAATGTCCTATTGCAATCTGACAGGTATTTATTACAGAGATGACACTGGCAGCCTCGGTCCTCCTATTTGTATTTCAAGTGGCCAACGATAGGTGGCACAGCTAGTTTGATAGCTACTTGCCAATGTCCTATTGCAATCTGACAGGTATTTTATTACAGAGATGACTGGCAGCCTCGGTCCTTCTCCTATTTGTGTTTCAAAAAGTGGCCAACGATAGGTGGCACAGCTAGTAGATAGCTATTTGCCAATGTCCTATAGCAATCTGACCGGTATTTATTAGAGAGATGACTGGCAGCCTCGGTCCTCCTATTTTTATTTCAAGTGGCCAACGATAGGTTAGGTGGCACAGCTAGTTGATGCTATTTGTCAATGTCCTATTGCAATCTACAGGTATTTATTACAGAGATGACTGCAGCCTCGTCCTCCTATTTGTTATTTCAAGTGGCCAACGATAGGTGGCACAGCTATTGATAGCTATTTTGCCAATGTCCTATTGCAATCTGACAGGTATTTATTACAGAGATGACTGGCACGGCCTCGGTCCTCCCTATTTGTATTTCAAGTGGCACAACGATAGTGGCACAGCTAGTTGATAGCTATTTGCCAATGTCCTATTGCAATCTGACAGGTATTTATTACCAGAGATGAACTGCAGCCCTCAGTCCTCCTATTTGTGTTTCAAGGGGTGGCCAACGATAGTGGCACAGCTAGTTGATAGCTATTTGCCAATGTCCTATTGCAATCTGACAGGTATTTATTACAGAGATGACTGGCAGCCTCGGTCCTCCTATTTGTATTTCAAGTGGCCAACGATAGGTGGCACAGCTAGTCCTTGATCAGTCTACTTTTGCCAATGTCCCCCTATCTGGTCCCTGGGGTACCCTGGTGCTTCCCCTGGGCCGCAAATGCAAACGCATCTGACAGGTATTTATTACAGAGATGACTGGCAGCCTCGTTCCTCCTATTTGTATTTCAAAGTGGCCAACGATCAGGTGGCACAGCTAGTTGATAGCTATTGGTTGCCGAGCATGTCGCTATAGTATGGGGCTTGCCCACCAAATCTGACAGGTATTTTATTAACAGAGATGATGCAAAAAAATGACTCTGGCAGAGCCTCGAGGTTCTTAGGTTTCCCTCCTATTTGTACTTTTCAATTAGGGTGGCCAAACGATAGGTGGCACAGCTAGTTGATTGCTATTTGCCAATGTCCCTAGATTGCAATCTGACAGGTATTTATTACAGAGACACATAGGTCAGACTGGCAGCCTCGGGTCCTCCTTCTATTTGTATTTCCAAGTGGCCACTTACGATAGGTGGCACAGCTAGTTGATAGCTATTTGCCAATGTCCTACCTTTTTATGCAATCTGACAGGTATTTATTACAGAGAGTGACTTTGGCAGCCTATCTCTCGGTCCTGGCCTATTGTTATTTCAAGTGCCAACGATAGGTGGCACGAGCTACGCTTGATAGCTATTTGCCATGTCCCTATCTTGCAATAGAGCTGACAGGTATTTATTACAGGATGACTGGGCAGCCTCTTGGTCCTCCTATTGTGTTTTTCCAAGTGGCCCAACGATAGGTGGCACACGACTAAAAGTTTGATAGCTCTATTTTTTGCCAATGTCCTATTTCTCTGCATTTTTATGACAGGTACATTTATTACAGAGATGACTGGCAGCTTCGGTGTTTCCTCCTATGTTTTGTATTTCAAGTGGCCAAGATAGGTGGCAACAGCTAGTTGATAGCTATTTGCCTACATGTCCTATTTTTTTCCCTTTTTTGCAATCTGACAGGTATTCTTATACAGAGATGACTGGCAGCCTCGGTCCTCCTATCTTTGTTCTATTTCTAAGTCTGAGATGCCAACGATAGGTGGCACAGATCTAGAGTTGGTGGGGAGCTAATTTGCCAATGTCCCCTATTGCAATCTGACAGGTAATTATTACAGAGATTGACTGGCAGCTTCGGTCTTTCCTCCCTTGCTTCTTATTTGTATTTCAAGTGGCCACGATAGCTATGGCACAGCTAGTTGATAAGCTATTTGCCAATGTCCTACTTCTTTGTAACAATCTGACAGGTATTTTTATTCACAGAGATGACTGGCAGCGCACCTGCTCGGTACCCATTTCTTTCTTTCTATTTGTATTTCAACGTGTGCTCTCTAACGATAGTGGCACAGCTAGTTGATAGCTATTTGCTTCCCCAATGTCTCTACTCTTTGCAATCTGACAGTGATATTTATTTACAGAGATATACTGCCACAGCCTCCTCTGGTCCTCCTATTTTGTTATTTTTCAAGTGAGGCTCCAACGACATAGGTGGCACAGCTAGTTGATCATAGCTATTTGCCATCTAATTGTCCCATTACCCTTGCAATCTGACAGGTATTTTATACAGAATCTAGACATGAACCTTGGCAGCCTCGGTCCTTTCGACTGCCTCATTTGTATTTCAAGTGGCCAATTTCCGATAGGTGGCACAGCTAGTTGATAGCATATTTGCCCAATGTCCTTCACCCTTTGAATTTGACTCATATATCCCTTTTTGACAGGTATTTATTTACAGAGATGGAACTGGGCACTTTGCCTCCTCGGCTCCTCCTATTTGTATATTTCAAGTGGCCAACGATACTTGGTGGCACAGCTAGTTGATTTTTAGCTATTTGCAACTAATGTCCTACCTTTTGCAATCTGACAGGTATTTATTACAGAGATGACTGGCAGCTTCGGTGTTCTTTTCACTCCCCCCTTTTTGTATTTCAAGTGGTTCTCCAACGATAGGTGGCCACAGTCACAGCTCTTTGATAGCTCTATTTTGCCAATGTCCTATTGCAATCTGACAGGTATTTATTACAGAGATTGACTGGCACAGTTCCCTCGGTTCCTCTCCTATTAATTGTATTTCAAGTGGCCGAAACGATAGGTGCACAGCTAGTTGACTTTCCTAGCTATCTCCTCTTGCCAATGTCCTATTGCAATCTGACAGGTATTTATTACAGAGGACTGCACTGGCAGCCCCCTCAGTCTCTCCTATTTGTGTTTTTCAAGTGGCCAACGATAGGGTTGGCACACCTCCCTTTTTGCCTTATGTTGATGCTATTTGTCAACTGTCCTACCCTATTGCAATCTATCTGACAGGTATTTATTTACAGTACAGATGACTGGCACTCCTTTTCCCGGTCCTCCTATTTGTACCTTTTACAAGTGGCCAACGATAGGCTTTGGCACAGCTAGTTGATAGCTATTTGCCAATGTCCTATTGCAATCTGCAGGTATTTATTACAGAGTCTTATGACTGGGCCAGCTCTTCCTCGGTCCTCCTATTTGTATTCAAGTGGCCAACTATAGGTGGCACAGCTAGTTGATAGCTATTTGCCAATGTCACTATTGCAATCCTGAGACAGGTATTTATTACAGAGATGACTGGCAGCCTTTTCTGGTCCCCTAAATTTCCCTATTTGTATTTCAAGTGTTCCCAACGATAGGTCTCTACATTCCCGGCTCCCACAAGTTGATTTTTGCATTTTTTTCCCCTTCTTGCCAATGTCCTATTTGCAATCTGACAGGTATTTTATTACAGAGATGACTGGCGAAGATCCTCTTTCTGTTCCTCCTATTTGTATTTTTCAAAGTGGCCAACGATAGGTGTGGCACAGCTAGTTGTCTAGCTATCTTATGCCAATGTCCTATCTTGCAATCTTTTTGACAGGTATTTATTACAGAGATGACTGTGACAGCTTCGGTCCTTTTTCTTCGAACTATTTGTATTTCATAGTGGCCCAACGATAGGTGGCACCAGCTAGTTTTGATAGCTATTTGCCAATGTCCTATTGCAATTTTTTACTTGACAGGTATTTATTACTTCAGTAGATACGAGAGCTGGCAGCCCTCTTTTGGTCCTTCCTCTTCCCTTATCTTGTATTTCAAGTGGACCCCTAACGATAGGTGGACACAGCTAGTTGACTTTAGCTATTTTCTGCCAATGTCCTATTTTTGCAATCTTCTGACAGGTATTTATTACAGAGATGACCTGGCAGCCTTCTTCCTTCCTCTTTCTTCCTGTTTTTTCTCCTCCTATTTGTATCGTTCAAAAGTGGCCAACGATAGGTGGCACACAGCTAGTTGATAGCTATTTGCCAATCGTCCTATTTTTTTCTTTGCAATCTGACAGGTATTTATTACAGAGATGACTGGCAGCCTTTTTCCTTTCCTTTGAGGTCCCTCCTTTTCATTTCTTGTATTTCCAAGTGGCTTTTCCCTTCGAAAGAACACGATAGGTTGCACAGCTAAGTTGATAGCTATTTGCCAATGTCCTGGCAGTCTGCAATCCTGACCAAATGAAAACATCGGTATCATTTATTACTGAGATGACTGGCAGCCCTCAGTCCTCGGTCTATTTGTGTTTCTCAAGTGGCCACGATAGGTGGCCCATCTAGTTTGATAGCTATTTGCCAATGTCCTATTGCAATCTGACAGGTATTTATTACAGAGATGACTGGCAGCCTCGGTCCTCCTATTTGTATTTCAAGTGGCCAACGATAGGTGGCACAGCTAGTTGATGCTATTTGCCAATGTCCTAAAACATTTGGGGCCTAAGCAGGTCTGACAGTATTTATTACAGAGATGATTGGCAGCCTCGGTCCTCCTATTTGTATTTCAAGTGGCCAACGATCGGTGGCACAGCTAGTTGAAAGCTATTTGCCAATGTCCTATTGCAATCTGACAGGGATTTAATACAGAGATGACTGGCGGCCTCGGTCCTCCTATTTGTATTTCACGTGGCCAACGGATAGGTGGCACAGGCTAGTTGATGCTATTTTGCCAATGTCCTATTGCAAATCTGACAGGTATTTATTACAGAGATATGATTGGCAGCCTCGGTCCTCCTATATGATGTAATATAGTTGCGAACCCCCAAACAGCATAATTCTAGAATCAGCAGCACCAGGCTAGCAAGCATCTACAATAGTCATTGCTTGCATTTAGTCACCTTCCTATCACTACACACACAAGAAATTTAGGAAATATATGAAATAATATTTGGTGCTCAAGTTGGCTATGAAAGTTAAAATGTGCTTTAAACCTAGAGCGGTGAGTTCCATTCGCTGTCTGGGCAATAGGATTTTATTTAGTGACAAAATCATTAAACAAACTCGTTAGTCCCACTCTGGCCGAAACAGGGTGGTAACCTGTACATAACCCGTCCCAATTAGCAAAAAGTAGATGTTAATAAATAATAATAAACTGAAAAATCACATCCAATTGACTAATAAAGTATATAATAAAAACTATAAGTAATATAACCAAAGCTATTTACTTGAGCCACATTAGTCCTTACCTGTTGATGGCTTCCTTCCATTTAGATAACATTTTTACATCCTTCAGTGGTTTGGACTAATCAAATCAAACATAAAACAAAACATTCAATTGGATTTCATCATATTTTATATTGTTTTAACCAATTTAATTAACCATCACCATTTATTAATAATAAAAAAGTAATAGTTTTATTTCAAATAATATTTTTAAGAACTTTATATAAACAGAGGACTACTGTATTTTACAGAGATCCTTAAGGGAAATCTGCTAAAAAGTCCGTCACGCAGGGGCTGCGTAAACTAAGCAGATTTTCTACGTGAAGTTTTACATTAGAGAAATCTGCTTAATAATAACAGTAGTAGTAAGGTATCTCTAAACCTATTCACGAGGGAGGAATAGCTACGGAAACGGCCGCCCTAGCTGTCGGCGGAAAGTCCCGAACATAGCCGACTCCTGCCGACCACACACAAAATACAAATGCAAATATCTCGGTTAATATTCAAGATTCAGAATAAATGTATAGAACAATATTTATAGTAAATTTAATTTGCAATAAGATTGATTCTATACAATTTTTCGATCCGATGCATAATGACGGAAATATTTTGAATTTACAAAAATCCCCCCTTCTAAACCCCCCCCCCTCCCACTGGTCCGATTTCAGCCATTAACGAACTTGATCTTTTTACTTAAAACGATTAAATTCCGTGTTTGGTAACGATCAAACAAAGATTGCGACCGCTAGAGCGTTAACAGACATATATATATTGTTGCGAAAATTAAATACATGAATAATCCTACAGAGAGAGAGTCGCGTATTCTGGAAGTGCGAGACAGATCAAAGAAGCCGACAGAGGGTCTAGACCTACTAGACCCGCGTCGAATGGTCCAGACAATTCCCCTTTGATGTATGCCGACGACCTATATAAAGAACCAGACAGCCGCGAGTTTGTCAGTTTTATTCTCACCTGTCTTGATGTTCACATCAGTGCTACAGTGCGACTTAGTGCAGTGCGGTAAAGTGTTTTTATAAGAAGAACAGTGTTGTGCCGTGACTGTAAGTAACAGTTTAGTGCCGTGTTCAAGGACAGTGCAGTGCCGCGAAGTAAAGGACAGTGCAGTGCCGCCTCGCTGTGAATTTCAGTGACCGTGAGCGAATTATTGGACTGTGTAATCTGAAGAACAGTGACGCTATCAGTGTATACTGTGAGCAGTAATTAAAAATAATTACCAAGTGTATTGTGCATTGTGAAATAAATTGTGCAGTGATAAAAACTGTGAAACTTGCGAGTATTTAATTTTGCAATCCAAAAGAACTCTTATTAAAAACGTTTATTACTGGTTTTGGTAATAAAAACGTAACAACTGGTGTTAGAAGTGGGATTGCAAAATTAAAATCAACGAAAATGAAGTTTGAAGAACTAAAAGTGGAACAGCTGAAGAAGGAGCTGGCTAAACTGGGTCTGTCAACAACAGGAAACAAGGCTGAACTACAAAGGTGGTTGACAGATGAATTCCAAAGACTAGGAATCGACATAAGTACACACGAGTTTGACGATAAAGAAGACATTGCTGTAAGTGATCCTATCTCAAGTAGCAATTTAGATTTAAATTCAATTTTGGCCGCCATGATGGAAAAAATAACAGATAATAACCAGAAACTCTTAGAAGCTTCTAGAGTTAATTACGAAAGACTAGAAGAAGCTTCTAGAGCTAATTGCGAGAGGCTAGAAGAAAAATTCCAGGAAGCTTCTAGAAGCAACAGTGAGAAAATCCTAACTGAAGTCAGACAGGAACTCCAGGAAGCTTCTAGAACAACAAACCAAAAACTCCATGAAATCTCAGAGGTATTGGGCAAACGAGTGGAAGCCATAGAGCAGAAAGTCAGCGAGTTTGATGGAAAACTCTGCGGAATTTATGCGGCACAGAAGAAGGTTGAAGAGAACGTGTCCAATCTAGGAAAGAAGGTAGACGATAAATACGCGAGCTACAATTCCAAATGGATAATCTACATGTTCGAGAGGGTCCGGTGAGGCTCATTTCACAACATTCCAGCAAGATAAAGACCCCAACTTTTGACGGTAGTGTACCATTTAATGTTTTTAAATTCCAATTTGAGACGGTGGCCAGTAGAAACGGATGGAATAATGAAGAGAAAGCGGTAGAATTGATTTTAGCACTGAAGGGAACCGCTGCAGAAATTCTGGAGAGTTTACCGGCCGCTTGCAGGAATAATTATGAGGACATTATGGTGACCTTACAGCGCAAGTTTGGCGGTGAGCACAAGCGAGAACTGTACAGGATGGAGTTACGGGGCAGAGTGCAAAAACCGAATGAGACGCTCCAAGATTTTGCCATGGAAATCGAGCTGACTTATGCAGGTGAAAATCATCCATTTCTAGATCAGTTCAAGATTGAAGCATTTGTGAATGGTATTCGAGATCCAGATGTTAAATTTGCGGTATACACTATGCAGAAATCATCCTTTGCTGAAACCATCTCTTATGCGCTAGCCCAGGAGACCGCTAAAGTAATTTCAAAACCACAAGTCTACAAGGTGCGGCGTCTTGAGGCTGATATTCAAAATGACACCCAAATGTCAAGGAGTGACATAGAAGAATTAGTCAAACGAATAATGCACCTCGAAATGCTTCAACTGCGGTAAGGCCGGCCATTTTCAACGTAACTGTAAATCACCGAAGAACCTTTCCAAGATCTGTTTCACCACCAAGGGAGAACAAACGGACGAATATCATCATCGGTGCAGACTTCATGATAGCCCACGGTATCAATCTGCACATGGGTCAACAAGTTATGATCTGGCGCAACGCGTTGGATATGAGAGCAAGACCACATTAAGGAGGCTATTTACCGTCGGACGCCAGAAATTACCACCCCAGTCGGAAACCTTAGTATGGGCGCGTGTGGAAGAAGATTGTGAGGATAACCGGTTGTATGTAGTAGAATCAAAAGAACTTAAAGATGACATTATAACAGCTAAAGCCCTCGTGAAAACCTGCGACGATGGACGAGTTCCGGTGAGAGTGCTTAACCTATCCAACAATGAGAAGATCATTAACAAAAATGTTGAAATAGGTCAATGTGAGCCAGCAGAAGCAATAATTAACTGTGCCAAAAATTCAGGATGCCCGAAAATGACAGCCAAGGAGCGCGAACTACTTGCAGAAGAAGAGGAAAAATGAATGAAAGGACTGACATCGCCTGAAAGAAAGTTGATAATTCAGAATTTCATAATTGACACGGACGCCAGTGGCTATGGAATAGGAGGAGTGCTTTCTCAAGTAATTGAAGGGGCAGAAAGAGTCATTGGCTACTACAGCAGGGTACTCTCCAAGCCCGAAAGGAATTATTGTGTAACCCGACGGGAGCTTCTGGCAGTGTTAGAGTGCGTCAAGCATTACCACAAATACTTGTATGGTCAACACTTCACCTTAAGAACAGACCACTCCGCACTACGTTGGCTGCTGCAGTTCAAGAACCCAGAAGGTCAGCTGGCACGATGGATTGAACGTCTGCAGAGCTATGACTTCAGCATCGAGCATCGAAAAGGTGGGGAACACAATAACGCTGATGCCCTTTCAAGACGGCCTTGTAACATAGAATGCAAACATTGTACTAAAGCCGAGAAAGAGGAAAGCGTGATTGATGTGCGAGTTACCCGTATTGGCTCAGGCGAGGACTGGTCGAAGGCTCAGAAAGATGACCCGATTCTGGCGAAGATTATATCGGCTAAGGAATGCAACAGAAGACCGACCCGTAAAGAGACATCAGCTGAAAGCCCACTTGCGAAATCATACTGGGTCCAGTGGAATAGCCTAAAACTGGTTGCGGGCTGCTTATATCGGTCTTGGGAGAGTACAGATGGCAAAACCACAACCGACCTAATTGTCGTGCCCACTTCCAAGATAAAAGAGGTATTGAAGCAGTTCCATAATGGTCCCTGCGGCGGCCATCTGGGCATAACAAAAACTCTGGAAAAGATAAAACAACGATTTTACTGGGTGGGATGTCAGCAATCTGTAACCGATTGGATAGCCAATTGCGAGCAGTGTATTGCAGCCAAGGGTCCAACGAGAAGAAGTCGTGGCAAACTTCAGCTGTACAACGCAGGTGCCCCTTTCGAGCGGATAGCCATGGATGTTGCGGGTCCATTCCCTGCCAGTGAGGCTGGAAACCGGTATGTCCAGTCGTAATGGCTTATTTCAGAAAATGCCCCGAAGTGTATGCCATTCCAAAGACAAAAGACAAGAACGACACCGCTTCATCCACAGTCTGATGGCATGGTTGAAAGATTTAATCGGACACTGCATGAATACCTCAGAAAAGTGGTTAGTACCCACCAAAGGGATTGGGATGTGCATATACAAAAATTTCTACTGGCATATCGGTCAGCTGTCCACGATTCCACCTCACGTACTCCAGCAAAAATTCTATTTGGAGCAGAACTAAGAATGCCAGCGGATTTTGAATTTGGAGCCAAACCCGGACTGTCCTACGAAGACCATGGAAACACTCCCCAGGAACAAGAAGACCTGCATGAGCTCCATGAGTTTGTACGCAACCGCATTAGAATGGCAATTGATAAGATGAAAGCCAGGTATGATCGTGCAGCAAATACAGAGGGATTTACTGAAGGACAAATGGTTCTACTATATAACCCACAACGCAAGAAAGGATTATCCCCTAAATTGCAAACACACTGGGAGGGACCTTACAAGGTGATCTACAGGATACAGAGATACCACAATCCGAGGTCCAAAATGAAGGTGGTACACCTAGAGCGACTAGTATGGCAACGGCGATATTGAGTCTATTCGGGACGAAAAGGCTTAAGTGGGCGGCAGTTTTATGAAAATTAAATACATGAAAAATTAACAGAGATAGTCACGTATTTGGGAAGTGCGAGGTAGATCAAAGAAGCCGACAGAGGGTCGAGTCCTGTTCTGGAAGGGTCTGGGCCGTCCCTTTGATGTTTTGCCCCCAATCTATATATGACACCCCGACCGACCCTAGTCAGTTTTAGTCGGATCTCAAGTGCTCATATGTGCGTTCAGTGCTATAGTGCGACTTAGTGCAATGCGGTAAAGTGTTTTTATGTGAAGAACAGTGCCGTGCCGTGACTGTAAGTAACAGTTTAGTGCCGTGTTAAAGGACAGTGCAATGCCGGCTTTTTGTGAATTTCAGTGATCGTGAGTGAATTATTGGACTGTGACTCATTGAAGAACAGTGATGCTATCATTGCATACTGTGAGTATTAATTAAGAACAATTAACAAAGTGTATTGTGCATTGTTAAATAAATTGTGCAGTGATAAAAACTGTGAACAGTGCTTAAAAAATAAAAAGCACAAAACAGTGCTTGTGTGTGTATTTAATTTCGCAATCCAAAAGAACTCTTATAAACAACGTTTATTACTGATTTCATAATAAAACGTAACTATATATATATATATATATATATATATATATATATATATATATAAATATTTAGTAAACCCTCTCTCCTACTCATGTCATATTAACAATAAGCTTTTATATTATGAGGCACTTTATTTGAAGCTTAAATGCAAAATACTGTTCTCATTGAACTGCATTATTACATTTTGAAGTAAACGCAAATATGTGGCGCAAGTGGGAAATCTGCTTAGTTAACGCAGCCCCTATGTGACGGACTTTTAGTATATCAGTCAGAATTGGACTTGTTATGAATGCACACCCTACGTGATACCCGCCTTTAATCAATTGTTTGTGGCTATCCAGGAATCTTCGATTTTACCATACTCATAATATCGTCTGCTAACGTGTGAATAATTTTGTGGTGATAATGTTAATTAAACGCAATAGTTTTTACAATAAGATTCGATTGAAGTGGACTTTAGCCAGGAGCATTTGTTGAGCACTTTGGGCCATTTGTTTTTATTAGGAAAGAGTTGAGGGTAGAAGGCCACCATGCATTATCAAATGCAACCTTGATGTGTTTCGAAATGTAAACACTGCGTAGTTTTTTTACTTAAAGCTGCATCAATATATATATATATATATATATATATATATATATATAAATATATGTGTGTGGTGTGTGTGAGTGAGTGTGTTTTATTATAAACACACACACACACACAGACACACACACAATTTTCAAAATAACCATATTTTCATCATCTCCCAAGTAGGCTCGATGTACTTTTGAGAACATTGCTTGAATCGCATCATTGTCGGAATAATACTGTCCGAAGGCAATAATGAAAAATCGAAACACATGACTAATGAATCCAGGAAACTAAATATCATTGAAGATTTGGGACACAGAAATAAATCAGGCAGGTGGAGAAGATAGCCGATTACTTCACTATAAAAAACTTTTCCAGCCATGTAGCCCAAAAATAATTCTCATAGTCTCTCTCTCTCTCTCTCTCTCTCTCTCTCTCTCTCTCTCTCTCTCTCTCTCTCTCTCTCTCTCTCTCTCTCTCTCTCTCTCTCTCTCTCTCTCTCTCCCTCTCTCTCTCTCTCTCTCTCTCTCTCTCTCTCTCTCTCTCTCTCTCTCTCTCTCTCCCTCTCTCTCTCTCTCTCTCTCTTCTCTCTCTCTCTCTCCCTCTCTCCTCTCTCTCTCTCTCTCTCTTTCTCTCTCTCTCTCTCTCTCTCTCTCTCCCCTCTCTCTCTCTCTCTCTCTCTCCTCTCTCTCTCTCTCTCTCTCTCTCCTTCTCTCGGAGACGGGCGGACACAACAGATGGGACAGATAAAACAAAGGTAAGAAGTTGTGAAGAGTACCTTTCTGATAGCGTTGTAAGCAGCAGTTCTGTTGGCCATGCAGACAGCTTCTGTAGCTTCATGCAAATATTTGATATCACTGATGGAGGTCTGAAGGATCGGCTGCTCATTGCTAACAGCAATCTTGGCAACAAGCATACTCGAATAGCATGTTACCATCAGCAAGCCGAAAATGGAACAAAACAGGTTCATCATACGGCCTGGGCAACATCTCTCCTTCACTTGGAGACCTGCAAATATTTTTTTTTTTTTTATTTATTTAAATGAGTTCCGCAACACCGGCGATTTACTCATAATTAAATCGTGCACGCAAAAAAAAAGAATAGCAAAAAAAAATAGAGGGAAACGTAAAAGGAATGAACAAAGGTGGTTTTTGATGGGTTCATTGGAATACCATTTTTATAAGAATCAAATAGTATTGTATGGAAACATCAAGATGGTGAAAATAATATAAATGAAAATATAAGATTGACTGGGGGGGGGAGAAATAAATAAAAATAATAATAATAAAATAAGGAAAAGAGAAAAGCAAAGAAATAAGTAAATTAAAAAAAAAGAAGAGAAAACCAAAAAAAAAAAAATGAATAAATAAAAAAAAGGGGGAAGGGAAAGGGAAACTAAAAAATAAAAATAAAATAATAATAAATAAAATTAATGTTTATACACCCTGCTGATGTAGGAAAGAAGTAAGGAGTAGTGTGTGTGTGGAAATTGTAGATTATAGTGTGTTGTATATATTAATGTCTTTTAGGTGTTTAATGATTGAGTCTAGGTAATTACTGTTATCGGTCAAAAGTTCCTGTAAGTCATTTGGAATATCTAAATTGTCTCTTGGTCGACAGTTAGTCAATATGTGATGAACAGTTAATGTTTCGTTACAATGTCTACAAGTCGGTCGTGTCCTTGTTTGTCATTATGTGTCAGTGGGTCAGATATATTTTCATTTTCTATTTCGTAGAGTACGTCTAGTCCTGGGTAGGATAGATTTAGTGACGGAATTTATTAACTAAAATCTTAGTCCCAGCCTGGCTATGAGTACAACCTGTAGATAACCCTCCCATTAAGTTAAAAAAAAAAGTGGACGTTAATAAATAACAATAATTGTAAAATAAAAATTATAACAAATGAACGGGTAAAGTTAAATAAAACCGTTTAAAAATAATATTAAAATATCTGCGTTGTCATTGATAATTGTTATATACTTATGTATTCAAGTAATAATATATTTCTTGTATAATATTAAATATTCCCTTATAACAATTATATTTTCGTCAGAAAGCATTTTTGAATTTCCTTTAAACATATTGAACACACTTAAAATTAAACACTTAAAAATAATTGTAAAAAACATTTTCTATGTATTTATTAATATTAAATAAAGGCACTAGAAGCGAAAAATGAAAAACATTCCAGAAAAAGAAGGACTTCACGATTTCCGGTCACAAAATGAAAGCGCCATTGACTGAGCCAAGGAGACTTCCAAAAAACCGCGTTTTAGGAACGACCCAAGACGTTCTTGCAAATTTTAACATTTTTTTTTTAGAAGAATGTATGAGAAGTGCATTCACTTGCTTTAACAGAATTTTTTTTCTCATTTGGTACTAAACACTAAAATATTTTCGTTCAAATCGGAGACGATGCACTCCCCTTGTCAACTGGCTGCAGGAATTAACGAGATGTCACCGACAAGGGTCACCCCTCCACAGAATCGCAGCTATCATTGTCCTAACCTCTTTTATATCTTGAGCCCATGACGAACATTGCCCCCGTCAAATGTCAAATGTTCTGAACAAGTATATTAAACGTAATTTTATTATCGAAATTTCTCACGAATATTGTTTAGTGTATCGACTTTAAGAGCAGTGAATGTTATTATAAAAGTCCGTCACGCAGAGGCTGCGTAAACTAAGCAGATTTCCCCTGCGAAGTTTTACAATAGAGAAATCTGCATACTGGTAACACAATACCACCGTGATTAGATAATGAGAAATCTTTCAGTTAATTAAAATAAATTACCCAACTGAAACGGCTTTCTGAGTTGTAGAATAATTTATATTTTAATAACTCAAATTTTAGTAGTCCAAGAACTAAAGAAGGGGTGGGGGGGATGAACAAAACGTATTTGCATAAATCTCACACAAGTAAAGGTGAAGTACAAGGTATATAAACGCCAGGTTAGAAGAAGCCGCGAAGAGGACGTACCTGAGCCGAAATGACGAGCTCCGAACTAAACCCCACTGATTTCATAAAAATGCAAATATCTCGGTTAATATTCAAGATAGAGAATAAATGTATATAACAATATTTATAGAAAATTTAATTTGCAATAAGATTGGTCCTTTACAATTTTTCGATCCGATGCATAGTAACGGAGATATTCTGAATTTTCGAAAATCCCCCCTCTCTAAACCCACCCTCCCTCTGGTCCGATTTCAGCTATTAACGAACTTGATCTGTCTTGTTACAAAAAACAGTTAAATATCGAGTTTCGTAACGATCAAACACAAATTGCGACCGCGAGAACGTTAACAGACAAATATATATATATATATATATATATATATATATATATATATATATATATATATATATATATATATATATATATAATTTTGAACGGACCTCATTTTCGTCATCTCCTGGGTAGGATCGATGGACATTTGAAAAAATTTTCGAAACTCGCGTCATGAGTACGACCTCAATAGCTGATTCCCCTTAAGGGAAATCTGCTAAAAACCCATCGGCGTTATCTACCAAAAGTCCGTCACGCAGGGGCTGCGTAAACTAAGCAGATTTCCCACGTGAAGTTATACAATAGAGAAATATCCATACGAGAGCTGAACAGTTACGGCAAAGGGCCGAACTAGCTTCTGACGGGAAATTCAAAAATCCGTTATCGGCCTAAATTTCATAAACATGCAAATATCTCGGTTAATATTCAAGATAGGGAATAAATGTATATAACAATATGTATAGAAAATTTAATTTGCAATAAGATTGATTCTGTACAATTTTGCGATCTGACGTATAGTAAAGGAGATATTTCGAATTTTCGAAAATCATCCCCTCTAAACCTCCTCTCCCACTGGTCAAATTCCAGCCGTTAACGAACTTGATCTTTCTTTTTACATAAAACAACTAAATATCGAGTTTTGTAACGATCAAACAAAAATCGCGACCGCTAGAGCGGGTCAAAGAGAAATATATATATATATATATATATATATATATATATATATATATATATATATACAGTTTTGAACGGACCTCAGGTTCGTCATCTACTAGATAGGATCGATGGACATTTGAAGAAAAATTTCGAAAATTCCGTCATGAGTACAACCTCAATAGCTGATTTCTCTTAAGGGAAACCTGCTAAAATGCCAGAGAATATGGCGACTTAACTCCAACTTGGATAAAGCTCTAAATTACAGCTAAAAACTCTACATTTAAATACTCATAAATATTAATCTAATTGAGCTTTGGGCTGGCATTACTAAAAAAAAGTCCGTCACGCAGGGGCTGCGTAAACTAAGCAGATTTCCCACGTGAAGCTTTACAATAGAGAAATCCGCCTAATAACAGCTGTAGTAGGAAGGGATCTCTAAACCTATTCACGAGGGACGAATAGTTCTGGAAACGGCCACAATACAAATGCAAATTTCTCGGTTAATATTCAAGATACAGTTTAAATGTTTATAACAATATTTATAGTAAATTTAATTTACAATAAGATTGATTCTTTACAATATTTCGATCCGAAGCATAATAATGGAGATATTTTGAGTTTTCGAAAATCCCCCCCTATACCCCCCCTCCCGCTTGTCCGATTTCAGCCATTAACGAACTTGATCTTTCTTTTTAAATAAAACGCTTAAATATGAAGTTTGTCCCCCCCCCCCCCCACCCCCCCCCCCCCCCACCCCCCCCCCCCCCCACCCCCCCCCCCCCCCACCCCCCCCCCCCCCCACCCCCCCCCCCCCCCACCCCCCCCCCCCCCCACCCCCCCCCCCCCCCACCCCCCCCCCCCCCCACCCCCCCCCCCCCCCACCCCCCCCCCCCCCCACCCCCCCCCCCCCCCACCCCCCCCCCCCCCCACCCCCCCCCCCCCCCACCCCCCCCCCCCCCCACCCCCCCCCCCCCCCACCCCCCCCCCCCCCCACCCCCCCCCCCCCCCACCCCCCCCCCCCCCCACCCCCCCCCCCCCCCACCCCCCCCCCCCCCCACCCCCCCCCCCCCCCACCCCCCCCCCCCCCCACCCCCCCCCCCCCCCACCCCCCCCCCCCCCCACCCCCCCCCCCCCCCACCCCCCCCCCCCCCCACCCCCCCCCCCCCCCACCCCCCCCCCCCCCCACCCCCCCCCCCCCCCACCCCCCCCCCCCCCCACCCCATATTAGGCATTCATAACATAACATTATTATAAATTTTGTTACTTTATCAGTATTTAATGTTCGGTTAATCCCACCCTGGCTAGAAAAGGGTGGTGACCTGTAGATAACCCGTCCCGATTAGCCTAAGTTGCAAAAAGTGGACGTTAATACATAAATAAATAAAATGTTCGGTTAATTTTTATGAAACGAAAAATAAGTATACACCAACATTTATAGAAAACTACATTTGCAATAAGATTCCTTGTATACAATTTTTCTATCCAGCGTTTAATATCGATGATTGAACAATGTGAGATACTGACAAATACATTTTTTTATTATTATTATTTATTAATGTCCACTTTTTGCAACTTAGGCTAATTGGGGCGGGTTATCTACAGGTTACCACCCTTTTCTAGCCAGGCTGGGATTTTAGGATGTTATTTAATGAATTTCGTCACTAAATAATTTCCTTTGCCCAGGCAAGAACCGAATTCGCCACTCTAGGTTTACCATGTGAGGTAAAGGCCAACGCTTTATCAATTATAATAAAGATTTTCGCAAAATGTATTTATAGGGGCTCAGGTTAGCCATGTGAGTTAAAGCGTTGTCTTTAATCTCACATGGTAAACCTAGAGTGGCGAGTTCGATTCCCGCCAGGGAAAAGGAAATTCATTAAATAACATCCTAAGTCCCACCCTGGCTAGAAAAGGGTGGTGACCTGTAGATAACCCGTCCCTATTAGCCTGTTGCAAAAAGTGGACGTTAATACATAATAATAATAAAAAAATGTATTTGTCAGTATCTCACATTGTTCAATCATCGATATTAAACGCTGGATAGAAAAATTGTATACAAGGAATCTTATTGCAAATGTAGTTTTCTATAAATGTTGGTGTATACTTATTTTTCGTTTCATAAAAATTAACCGAACATTTTATTTATTTATGTATTAACGTCCACTTTTTGCAACTTAGGCTAATCGGGACGGGTTATCTACAGGTCACCACCCTTTTCTAGCCAGGGTGGGATTAACCGAACATTAAATACTGATAAAGTAACAAAATTTATAATAATGTTATGTTATGAATGCCTAATAATTGAAGGTATTAAGGAAATCCAAGGTATAAGCCCACTCATTACAAGGGAAAAATACTATGATATCAGTAGAACATATGATCCATATGATTTAGACTGAATGATGAAAAGTTAGGCCGGATGGCCAATCTGAAAAAGTTAAAACATTTTTTAAAAGGGTCAATCCAGATATCCAACAAAAATATTGTCTTACACCTGAAGATTAAACCATTGTGTTGCACATGTGTACAGTATGTATACAAATAGAAACACATTGTCCTACTAAGGGGAGGGCTATTCATAGGGTAGCATCCTTTAGCAGAAACCATTGTGTTGCACATGTGTACAGTATGTATACAAATAGAAACACATTGTCCTACTAAGGGGAGGGCTATTCATAGGGTAGCATCCTTTAGCAGAAACCATTGTGTTGCACATGTGTACAGTATGTATACAAATAGAAACACATTGTACTACTAAGGGGAGGGCTATTCATAGGGTAGCATCCTTTTAGCAGAAACCATTGTGTTGCACATGTGTACAGTATGTATACAAATAGAAACACATTGTCCTACTAAGGGGAGGGCTATTCATAGGGTAGCATCCTTTAGCAGAAACCATTGTGTTGCACATGTGTACAGTATGTATACAAATAGAAACACATTGTACTACTAAGGGGAGGACTATTCATAGGGTAGCATCCTTTTAGCAGAAACCATTGTGGTGTTGCACATGTGTACAGTATGTATACAAATAGAAACACATTGTACTACTAAGGGGAGGACTATTCATAGGGTAGCATCCTTTTAGCAGAAACCATTGTGGTGTTGCACATGTGTACAGTATGTATACAAATAGAAACACATTGTACTACTAAGGGGAGGGCTATTCATAGGGTAGCATCCTTTTAGCAGAAACCATTGTGTTGCACATGTGTACAGTATGTATACAAATAGAAACACATTGTACTACTAAGGGGAGGACTATTCATAGGGTAGCATCCTTTAGCAGAAACCATTGTGGTGTTGCACATGTGTACAGTATGTATACAAATAGAAACCCATTGTACTACTAAGGGGAGGACTATTCATAGGGTAGCATCCTTTAGCAGAAACCATTGTGGTGTTGCACATGTGTACAGTATGTATACAAATAGAAACACATTGTCCTACTAAGGGGAGGACTATTCATAGGGTAGCATCCTTTAGCAGAAACCATTGTGGTGTTGCACATGTGTACAGTATGTATACAAATAGAAACACATTGTACTACTAAGGGGAGGACTATTCATAGGGTACCATCCTTTTAGCAGAAACCATTGTGGTGTTGCACATGTGTACAGTATGTATACAAATAGAAACACATTGTACTACTAAGGGGAGGACTATTCATAGGGTAGCATCCTTTAGCAGAAACCATTGTGGTGTTGCACATGTGTACAGTATGTATACAAATAGAAACCCATTGTACTACTAAGGGGAGGACTATTCATAGGGTACCATCCTTTTACCAGAAACCATTGAGTAACATTTGTTATATACACTTTTGTCGTATACCTAAGTATAAATGAGTTATACGTTAAAAACTACTGCGGAAGTCAACAATTTTATTGGGACAAAAACTCAACCGAACTAAACTAAACTCGGTATGTGAATTAATAGTAACGATTTCCTTATAATAAGCCATACTAACATTTCTAGGGACGGGCAGGAGTGGGGGTTATAAGGGAGGCCTGAAATTAAAAATAGCGATATTTCGTTTCCTATTGGGTTTTCGGCAAATATGCACATAACAAAAGTTGTTTATTTTGTCATTTAGAGTAACATTTGTTATATACACTTTTGTCGTATACCTAAGTATAAATGAGTTATACGTTAAAACCTACTGCGGAAGTCAACAATTTTATTTGGCACAAAAAACTCAACCGAACTAAACCAAATTCGGCATGTGAATTAGCACTAACGCCTTCCTTATAATAATCTATACTAACATTTCTAGGGACGGGCAGGAGTGGGGGTTATAAGGGAGGCCTGAAATTA